>JAJTUV010002703.1:0-114001 GCA_021653895.1 Mastomys natalensis | reverse complement strand
GATGCAGAACATAATAATAAATAATAATCCAACAACAACAAAAAAAAAACTTTAGCCGGCCAGCGGTGGTGCACCACTGTCGTCGCCCTGCTCAGGAGTCCGAGGCGGCTGTCTCTCCCGAGTTCGAGTCCAGCCTGTGCCCTGAAAAAAAAAAAAAAAAGCCAAGTCTTAATCAAGAAACAACTTCATTTTCAGAATAACCCAATAATGATCTGAAAAGACCCTTCATTCAAGTAGATTTTACACTGAGTTTGTGGTCTCTGTGTGTAATCCCAGCATTCAAGAGGCCAAGAAGGGGGATAGGCTCATAACCAACCTGGCTTCTTAAGAAGATTCTGTCTTTAAAAAAAAAAAAAAAAAAAGCAACAGTGAGCTCAGTGGGAGAGCACTTGCCTCGTATCTCCTGAGGTCCTGATTCAGTCCTCAATACCCCCACCCACCCACAAATTATTGGTTACTAGGCAAATACAAATTAAATTAAGAAGAGGCAGCTTTGCCAGGCAGTGGTGGCGCACACCTTTAATCCCAGCACTTGGAGGCAGAGGCAGGCGGATTTCTGAGTTCAAGGCCAGTCTGGTCTACAGAGTGAGTTCCAGGACAGCCAGGGCTACACAGAGAAATCCTGTCTCGAAAAACCAAAACCAAAAAAAAAAAAAAAAGAAGAAAAGAAGAGGCAGCTTTATAAGGTCATAAGTCTGATTAAAATGTAAATGATTAATGATATCAAAAGCTAGCAAGACAAGGAGGGTAACAGAAGCCCTGTGCACTGCTAGCCAGAGTTTGCAAACGGTTGACAGTTCCCTGGAAGGTGAATCCTCTGCATGAGCCAGCCACTGCGTGGACAGGTATTCCCCCAAGCACACAACCTAGGAAACTGCCACATTGATGTCTGTGACAAACGTCCGCTGGCTGCTGAGTGGATGGACAAGCAACTCGTGGAGCAGCGAAAGAACCAGCTATTGATGCAAGCAGCAGCACAGATAACTCTTCAAAACAGCAGAAGGCTGGACCTAGACGACTATACACTTCAGATCCCCTTTGCATGCAGTTATTTAAAGACATGACCAGGGGCCTGGAGAGATGGCTCAGTGGTTAAGAGTATTGGTTGTTCTTCCGAAGGACCCAGGTTTGAGTCCCAGAATCCAAGTGGCCCTTTTTGTAATTCCAACTCCAGGGGTGACAGTTCCCTTCTGGCCTCTGAGAACATCAGACACACATGGTATTTACAGATGGACACGCAGGCAAAACACACACACACACACACACACACACAGACATAAATGTATGTCCTGACAAGAATAATAAGCAAATAATAGCAAATCAAAAAGAAGGAACTGGAGGGAGAGGTGACCCCCCGCCCCCCGCAGAGGGATGGGCAACCTGGAAATCATTTAGAGATAGTCTGTCATACCAGATAGGTGAATAGACAAATCCACACATTTGCCAAGACTCATCAAATGGTACATTTAAACTGGTGAATTTTATCCCATGGATTACACCTGGATGAGGTCGGCACTCTAAACAACATACACAAAACCATACACAAAACCTCTGAGTTTCCAGGCACTGAGGTCACTGAGGGCTGGAGGGAAGGAAGGTTTCTGTGTCTGTGGACAGGGGCTTCCTCTCGGTGTGTAAAACACTGCAGGATTTTCAAGAGTTTTCCTGAAGCCCTCCATCCCCCACCCCCACCCCCACAGCTCTTTTCTGACCGTGGTTGCTCTCCTCGGACATCAGCTGAGACTCTGTTACTCTTATTAAAGGGTTGGGCCATTCTCAGAAAAGTATTGGATCTCAGCCACCTGTCAGCATGTAATTTCCAGGCTGTGCTCGCAATGGACACCCTGGCCCCGAGACTGGTCACTGAGAACTCTCAGGTTGATGCTAACCTTCATCCTTTGCCTTCTGATGTTGCGTAGTAGATTGTTCCCCCAGGCAACCCTGAGGGGAACAGATTCCCACAAACCATGGGAGAAAAACAGAGTAGTAAATAGTCAATGGACTATAACATTGCAGCTGGGGAATCAACACTCAACCTTAGAAACGGCTTGGCCAGCCAGGAGACCGGTCTGCTCTTTTTCCCCACAAATGCTAATAGCCAGTGAGTGTCAGACTTCCCTTAACTACTAGATTCTGCTTTAAAAAAAAAAAAAAAAATTTAACCCCTTTCTTTTTTTATTCTAGTCTCCCCTAGTCTTACATACACACACACACTCCCCAATCCTGGATCTCTTAAAAGTGTAGTTGCCCCCAATTCTGATGTGTCAGACATCCAGAGGGAAAAAGGTGGTTCAGTGGTGACAAAGCAAGAGCTGTCCCACGTGCAGATATGCTACCACAGGGTTCTGAGGACTGTCCAGCCTCCTTCCCGCCTGTCTGGGTTCGATTTAGCTGTCAACTTGATCCAGCCTAGAGTTGTCATTATCCAGAGCAGGTTAGCCTGTGGCCAAGCCCTCTGAGAGGTTGTCTTGATTAGTGATTGACGTGAGAAGGCCCAGCCCACTGGCCAAGGTACCTTCCCTACGCAGTGATTGACGTGAGAGGGCCCAGCCCACCGGCACCGTACCTTCCTAGGCCGTATTCCCAGTCTGTAAACGGAAGCCAGTTAAGCATGAGCCTGAGAATGAACCAGCAAGCAACCCGGTAAGCCTCCGGGGCTTCTGCTCCCGGTTCCTGCTTGAGTGCCTGCCCTGACTTCCCTCCGTGATGGACTGCGAGCTGCCCTGTGGGATGGAATCACCCCTTTTCCTCCCTGGGTTGCTTGTGGTCCGATTGCTTCATCACAGTGCAGAGGGAAACTAAGAGGCAGCCTGGCCCTCGCCCCTCCCTGTTCACGCCTAAGGCACTCCAGGAGCTCCGCCAAAAGCCCCAGATCTGGAGATTCCCGGGAAGGGTTTCCAACTCAGTGAAACCGCGGATGCAAGAGAAACTGACAGCAAAGAATCCAAAACCTGAGATGCCACTTCCTACCAATGCCACCTCTCATAGCAGGAAACAGTGGGGGAGTCCCTCGGGCGGTCTGAGTCACAAACGCCGCCCACGCCCACAAAGCCTAGAGGACACACCTGTGAGGACCAGCGCGTGGCTCTGGCAGAAACTCAGACCCTGGTCCTTCCCCACGGCCTGTGTTCAGGGGAAAGGTGGAACAAGACAGCAGACGTCCTAAGCCTGATGGGGACTTATTACCCTAGCTTATTACTGTGTCTCCCCGTGTCTCAGTGGACCTATTAAAACCAGACGAAGTCTGCTAAGGACTTAGCTCCCCAGCAGACCCCACCCACCCCATGATGAAGATGCAGCAGTTGCTCATGCAACGTCTGTAAGCGAGAGGGAAGGCTTCTGTGGAGAGGGCTGCCTGTGAACCGAGGGTCCTAGATTAAGATGGGGTCTAGACGAGCCTCGGGACATTACACTCATTCCCTCCTGCCCAACACATCCTGTGACAGACTCCTTTAAGTCATATTAAAACTGAGGGTACACTGAGGAGACTGAGGCAGGAGGATTATGAAGTTTGATGCTGGGCTGGGCTACATAATGAAACCCCAGTTGCTTTTTCTGTTTTGATTGGTTGGCTCTGCTGTTGCTTCTTTCTTTTTCTTTCTTTCTTTCTTCTTTCTTTCTTTTTTTTTTTAAAGAATCGTCTGGAAGGAAAGTACAGTGGAGATGCCCTGTGCGTCCACTCCCACCTCCACAACAGCCGCTCTCATCTGCCCGGGAGCTTCTAACCACACTGCGGTAAAGGACGGTGAACCTCCCTCCTCCTTCACTGTTGCAGCCCAGCCAACACCAGGCCAGCAAACGGCAGAACCAGAGAGGGACCTCCCTTCTCCTCTTGACCCCAAGCCTTCTTGAGCTAGGGACAGGACCCACGTTATGCTCTTGATCTCTCCTGGACATTTGTCTCCTCAACCCAAACCTCTGTGAGCCCCTTCATTGAGCAGCTGTTTCAGTGAAAAAGAATCGAAGCAGCCAGAAGGGAAGGAGGCTGGCCTCCCTGAGAGACAAAGCTGCAGGGCCGGGGATCCATCTCGAGACAGTCTTCCGGGGGAATAGCTTCTTCATCCCCAAGGTTCCCTGCCACCACATGTCCAGACCTGGCTTGTCTCAGAGCATGATGACACATGGAGAAGCCAGGTGCTTGTGTAATGGTATTACCTGGGAAGATTAATAATAATAATAATAATAATAATAATAATAGCAGCCCTGGGATCTATCGTTGTATACCCTTGCTGAGTGGGCAGATGTGTGCACAGGCTGGGAATGGAAGGGATGGGTGAAAGACTTCCAGTCAGGGAAGAAGCGGTGTTTGCCTCTTGAGAATACAGCAGCTAAACGCAAGTGGATTACAAAGCGGAGGAGCTGGCTCTGCAGCACACACTGACAGATCTTGTCGCCTGTGAAGTCCAGAGATAACAGAGCAGGGGGAGGGGAGCTGGTGATAAGAGGGACAGAGACGTGGTGAAGTTCTGGATTCTGAGACGGGAGGTTACTCTAGAAGGCTTCAGTGTCCTTGTGTGGTGTGTGTGTGTGTGTTTGGGGGTATTTTTTTTGGGGAGGGGGGTGTTTCAAGACAGGGTTTCTCTGTGTAACCCTGGCTGTTCTGGAACTCTATAGACTAGGCTGGCCTCAAACTCAGAAATCCACCTGCCTCTGCTCCCAAATTCTGGGATTAAAGGCGTGCACCACCACTGCCCAGCTTCGTGTGGGTTCTATTAAGGGGTGGAAAGGCTCAGGTCAAGGAACCAGACAAGAAAGAAACTTTGTTGCTGACTTGAAGGTGAGGAAGTGTTGAGAGATGGGCCTATCAAGGCTTCCCCTAAGGCCCTGATGTATAGAACCCAGCTCCTTCCCTGAAACTGGATACATGCTTGGCAGAGCTGATCACGGCCTGGGACTTGGGGCTCAGGGTCTTAGGGGAGCTACAGCTGTGGATCCTGAGAACCAGCTCTCCCGCCATGTAGAGCTACAGGATCAGTCAGAGGCTCTGTGTTCTTCATAATGTTCCTGAGTACCCTATGTCAATTAGCTCCTGGCTTAGTCCATTACATGAGAGTCTCTGCTGATTTTTGACCCATTTCTACCCTGGAACTAACATATAGATACTCTACTTTTCCTAATATGTTTACTTGGCATAGACAAAGCTTGTGCAAGACCTCACTTAAATAAGTAAGTTCTCTGCCCAAGAACTCTAGCAGAAAAGTCTAGATTGGCTCACCTTGCCTTCTGAGACAGTTTGAAGGCAAACATCCTCTTCCTTACACAGGAAGTCGCACACTCCTCAGTCCCGGTGTACTCTGGCTTCCTCCTGGGGAGAAGCCTTCCTGTGGTTTCCAGAAGTCTAAGATGAGGAGGAAGATGGACACAGAAAGGTCCCTTGTCACGGCTGACTCCAGCCTTCTTCCCCACTGAGGACTGTCAGATGGCCAGATTGCTAGTAGCCATTACAGAGATCACTAAACTAAGAGAAGACCCTGCATAGCCCAAAAAAGCATAGAACCATGCCCTGTAGAGGTTGGAGAGGAAATAGGAATCTTGCTGTGGAGATAACATGCCACCACACAGACGCCTGTGAGCGTAGGAACCAGCTACACACACGACGCATGCCTTAGGGTTACTGCCATCCATCCCCGACTACTACAGGAGTGTCCTGACTGGAGCGCTTCATCTCCAGCAAGAATCCTCTGTCTCAGTTCTGGAGACCTGAAGTCCAGATTCCAGATTCAAGGCACCGGTTCCCTCTGGGGGATGCCTGGAAGGAGAGTTTCTTCCTCTTCCAACTTTTAGCAACTGACACTAATCCTCAGCCTGACTATATCACTCCAATCTGATGGCCTCTTCCTGTGTCTGTCTCCTCTGGGGCTTGCATTGGACCTAGAGCCCAGACAAGTCACCAATAATGATCTCATTGCCAGCTCCCTAATTAATCTGGGAAGACTTTTATTTTCCAAACAAAGCCACGTCGTAGTGACATTTTTGAGAATTCTACAATTCGGGTTTCTTAAAAAACAAAAGACAGAAATATCCTAAGAATGTGCTTTCGTTTTAATCTCAGATGTGGGTTGTGGGGCTGCTTCAGACTGTCCATAGCGACTGACTGACTATGCTTTGTCTCGTGATCTAGCAGGTTTTGCCAGCTGCAGTTAATTTCTGCAACTGTGTGACATTTGGAATTCTGGGAATTCTTCAGAGGATACATAAATGTGAGGGCCCTGAGAGGCAGGGTGGTTGGTTGTTGGTTGTTCAGGGAGGTTAGTTGTGATTTGTTAGTGGCAGTAGTCAAAGAAGAAACAAAAGGAAAGAAATTAGATTGAGGGATCTTCCTAATTCCTCTCTCTCCTCTGTCTGTTTCTTTTCTGTCTAGTGTGAAACTGGGGGGATAAAGGGTAGAAAAAAAAAAAACACAAAGTAGCAAATACCAGCTATACCACATGTCAGGATGAGGGGTGATTGATTGTGCAGCCATCTCAGGAAGTTGCCAGAGCCTCCACAGGTGAATGTTGCTTATCTATGGGGCCAGTCTCCTCAGCACCCAAGAGCTGTCACATCTTTGCTCAGAACAAGCTTTCTAGATCCTAACATGTCCGCAGAGGAAGAGCAGGGCCTGGACACGCCCTCTTCTGCACCACCACAGGAGCATGAGAGGAGACTGTAGAGTGGAGGGGGAGGGAGGTTATGGATAAGAAGAAAAGTCAAGGAGACCCAGCTGGCCAGTCAGGGCTCGTCTTATTTCCTCCTAGAAACAGCACCACGGGAAAGTTGCCATGGCTACCGGATGAATCCTCACAGCTGGAAAGGAGCCAGCAAGGAGGTGAGATGGATTTCCAGTACAGAACATTTGTGCAAACTCCACCGTGTTTACAGAGGCATGATGGGTGAGCAGGCAGCATGGCTGCCTGGCACCTGTGTTGGCGTTGGGAACTCGGAGAGACTACTTGTTCCTGTCTATTCTTTGCTGCCATAGTCCAATGCCATTGCCGTGAGTATCTGAAAGTGGTCATTTCAGAGCAGCCATCCCGGGACACTGGTAGCCGCTGTGAGTAGATCTCTGTGTGTTTTCCAGGCCTTGTCTAAGTTCATAAGTTTTTCACTAGAGGATTCCATTGGCTTGCCCTCACTCGAGTTGGCTTCCTGTTTAGATTCTCAGTTCTGTCTCTTTCTTTAAAGTAAATGTTTGGGAGGCTGGAGAGGTGACTCAGTGGCTAAGGGCACTTGCCGCTCTTGCAAAAGACCTGGGTTTAATTCCCAGCATCCCCATGGAGGCTCACAACCATCTGTAAGTCCAGTTCCAGGGGCACCTGATGCCCTCTTCTGGCCTCCATGGGTACTGCATGCACACTGTGCACAGGCGTAGACGCCGGCAAAACACCTATACACATAAAAAACAAATTTAAAATTAAAAATATAAATGTTTGATTATCTCGGACTCTCCTCATGCACAGGGTCCATGTTGCTTTCTGAGACATTTGACTCTTGAGTTATAGCTGCCACCAAGGGCCTGAGCTCAGAGCCCAGCTTCCATGTATCAGTGTTGTGCAATCGGGGCTATAAAGAGATGCTCAGAAAATAGCTTCTCCAACAGGCTTCCTTCCTGTGGCTGATTTCATGTAGACATGTCACAACTGCGGGGGAAACGAGAGGTTAAAGAGCTTGCAGGATTTGCTGAAAAGGTTATTTCTTATTAAAAAAAAAAAAAAAAAAAGTTTGCCCTGTCAAGTGGGGAGTGGGGAGGGGAGACAACAACCAGGCAGATTCCACCTGCTTTGTTCCCTAAGTCTGTGGTGATAAAGGAGCCTGCTCAGTAAGAGTTCCACATCCACACCATGTCTAGCCCTGCCACCACCAAACCAGCTTTCCAGAGCTGTAGATGCTCATGGGGTCTCTGAGTGTTCACTAGGTGTGTCCCATCAGGATATTGTACTGGCATGGAGTCCCTGGTGGATGAAGCAGGGACTTGGACTAAGCCTCCTTCCTGCTTGCAGCTCTCCGTGACACTCGCTCGCTGCCCTCTGCAGAGCGGCTCCTGTGCTGTTATCCCTCCGTTCCTCTTGAGGGGTCGCTGAGTTGGGTCCAGGTCTAGCTTGGTGGTTTTCTTCTTCTGCCTCTCTAACGATGCTCTTCTGTGGTCCTCTGCATCCAGCACTGTGGCAGCAGTGCCTCTCTTCTGGCTGGCTCTTCCCTCTGGCTGCTTGCCCGGCATTTTTATCTGTAGCATCTGCAGCGTCTCTACACGTCTAACTGTCGGTTTATGTTTCTCTTCTGCTCCACTTCGTGGATTGTCATGCTTCAGCAGGGTGTGCTGCTACACATCTTTATGCTCAGCGCTCTCGGGAGGCAGGTGGATCTCTGTGAGTTCAAGGCCAGCCTGGTCTACATGGACAGCTAGAGTTACATAGAGAGACCCTGTCTCAAAAAAAAAAAAAAAAATCCTGTGTCCACCAGTTCTGGCATGGAGCATTCTCATGCTGACACCTCCCTCTGCTCCTTTCTGTGGAGCTCTGACTGAGATTGTAGCAGAGCCTGTCTACATGTGACTTTGTGGTGGAATTGGTGTGGCCCTCACCCTACCAAGTTTTGCCACTATTTCCATGGTAACTGTGTAAAACAGTTGTTTCCTGGGAAAATAGTTTTTTTCCTTTTGATCTCATGTAGTATTGTCACAGATGAAGCAGATGGCAGTTGTTGGCCACATCCAGACCCCAATTCAACTGATGAAATCCATCTGGACAGCCATCCAACCATTTAACCCTAGAAGGACCAGGAGGACGGCAAGTGTGTAAGGCCTTGCAGGCCGTGCCATCTCTGTCACAGCTACTGGATTCTGAGTGCAGAAACAGCTGTGGAAGCTGTCAGTGAGCGGGCGAGCCTGCCGTGCTCACTTCTTAGAGCAGGTGACAGGTTAGGCGTGTCTCGTGTGTCACTGTCGGTCAGATGCTGAGCTGGTCTTGGGTCTTACACAAACGCTCTCTCAAAGATCCCTGGAGCCTTCTTGGACACTCTGATTAGTGGGGAGCCCACTCCCTTCATAAGGCCTTCAATAAGCAGCGCCGTTAGGGATAAAGTAAGCCGGCAGCCACACCCCGAATGTGACCCTTCTCCAAACCTCAGTGAGGGGAAAGAAGGGACAGCCAGGGGAGAGTCTGAACCATTTAGGCTTATCTCTTATACCGCCAAGCTCCTTGGGATAGTGAGACACTGGTTCCTTAACAGGAGAAAGTGGACTTGATGTAGGGGACACGCCCACCATCACTGGGGTTTAATTGGGCAAGCCTGCAGTCACACAGAGACCTGCAGTAGCTGAATTTCTGCTTCCCGTGTTGATGCTCACTGTCCCCAGATGACAGACTTTCCCCGTCCCTGAGCGGCGGTGGTGAAGTAGGCACCGTGGGGGTGGGTAAGTGGGTTGGGATTGGGTTGGGTTGAGTTTGCAACAGGTCGTATTGCCCAAGCTGGACTGCAGCATTTGGCCCCAGGCATTCACTTGTGCCTTCTGTCCGGCTGTGACTACAAGCACGCACACCTCATGCCCACCAAGTTTACCTTTTAATGTCATAGTCAAGTAGACACCGCCTGGGGCTGTAGAGGTAGCTTAGGAAAGTGCTTACTACGCAAGCATGAGGGCCTTGAGTGCAGTTCTCCAGCACCAAAGTTAAAAAGCCAGGCGTGGCAACATGTGGCTGTAATCCCGGTACCGGGGAGGCAGAGACAAGCAGACAGCTGGAGTTCGCCAGCCAATCTAGCCAATCAGTGAGCTTCAGGTTCAGCAAGAGACCCTGTCCTAAGAGTGAACTCTAGAAAACGACATCGACACCTGACGTTGACTCTGGCTTGCACACGTCATGAACACGTAACATGTATACATGTGTGAGCATGTGTGCATGACACACACACTACACACATGAACATGTACGCACAGCATAGAGTACACACACACACACAACAGGAGCATCTTCTTGGTAGAATGTATTCTAGGGACTCCCCTCTAGTCTCGTAGGTCGAGTAGTTTCTTGCAGAGACATTTGTTGCCCTTGGCCCGTGGGTTGTCCACGTGATGCTCGAGTCGGGTCTGCTGTCTACATGCTGTGATGTTCCCAGGGAAGCTGACAAAGAACTGGAGCTGAACCCATAGCACCTGCATCTACAGCAGCCCCATGTGTCGCTCCTACTAAATCACCATTGGCCCAGCATGGACAAGATCCAGATTCCCTTGCTTTGTGTACGCCTTGCACACAGAAGCTGATGGTGATGTATATAAGTATCCTTAATTGTGTGCAGGAAACTCATGGCCAGGCAGGGTTTTCTACTGTGGCGTCATGCCTGTGCTCAAAAGCTTTGGATTTTAGAGCATTTAAGATCTCAGACTTGCAGCCCAGTGGGGGGGGGGGGGAATGCCTTAAATCCCAGCACTTGGGAGGCAGAGGCAGGTGGCTTTCTGAGTCTGAGGCCAGCCTGGTGTACAGAGCGAGTTCCAGTGCAGCCAGGGCTGCACAGAGAAATCCTGTCTCAAAAAATAAAGCCTGTGTGGGGTTGAACTCAGAGACATTTTCAAGGGTGACATCAGACTCAAGGAATGGAGGCAACAACACTGAGAGTAAGAGCCAGGGACAGAAGGTAACACAGCTGCCACCAGACGGGGGCTGCCGTACCTTGGCACGGCCACCATCATTCTGGGATGAGCACTGAGGGAAAAAGAAGAGGCAAGCACTGAAGAAGATTAGGGTCAGTCAGTGTCTCAAGTAGATGCAGGATAGGGGACCTGCTTACACACAGCTCTCCCTCCCCCCTTCCCCCTTAACTCCCGCTCCTCTTCCCCTCCCCCCACCTCTGCTCTTGCCCTCTGTTGCTCTGTCAGTCTGGCGTTTGTCCCGCATGGAGGGTCTGTGTATTTGAGGACTTCATCTGGGCAAGTGCATTCTGGGTAAGGTTTCTCTGTCTTCAGAGCACAAAGCATCACCAGTCTCACCTGTGAGGTGGAAACTTGAGGGTTCTCTGGAAAGTCTGTTAGATGGGGTTCTGCTGGGGCAAACACGTGAAGGAACATTTCATTGAAGTGGACACAGTTGTGAAAGGCTAAGGCAGACTGGTGAAGGAAGGTTTCGCTGAAGCAGACACAGGAGAGAGGATGTTCTGCTAAAGCAAGCACGTGAAAGGACACGTGATGAAGGATTCTTTGCTAACAACACATATGTATTGGTCTGCCTTGCATTGCATAGTTGAGCTCCGTTTTGTCTGGACTCCATGGTCTCAGGCTGATTGGATGCACATGCAAGGCACGAGGAGGACACGTGCTATTCGGAGGGTATAAATAGGACTCCGCAGAGTGACGGAGACAGAGCTTGGCTTGCTGATACAGCTAGCTGTGCAATACTTGTGGATCTCAAGTCTTTGCTGATCTTCGCTTCCCTGAGAGAGGAACAGCTGAGAACTTCCCCTGGTGTTTCTGTTGGTCCTTCCTGCTGACTGGAGCAGAGGCTGAGGCCTAGATGTCTCTGCTAAGTCATGTCACCACTGTTGCTAACCCAACTCTACCAAACTCGACTGCTGGTATATCTGTGAGGTGTTTGTGAGTGGATCCAGCTGCCGCTGCCTGCTAACCTGTGAACTGAACTGCCGATTTCCAAACAACACAGATGGGAGTTGCCCCAAAGAACCATTTCATAAACAGGTCCACTTCCCCCCATATTCTTTCTTTTCCATTACCTCTGGTGAATAGTGGGCTACAAGGGAGTTTAGTTAAGGCATTTAAGAACTATCGTTAAAAATAAGGTTTGAAAAACACGACACACACGCACTGTGCTTTGCTCCTTTCTGCTACCAAGAGGCAGTCCGCGGTCCAGAACACAGTTCACCTACCCATTCCCTCTCCCGGTAATGGGAACAGTCCCCTTTTCAACCGTCACCAGGAATGCTGCTCTGTCCCCTCCCTGATAGATAGCAAATATTTAAAAGCACAAGAGAACACCAGTGAAAGTTTGGCTACTGCCTCTGGGTACCAGGCAAGGCTCTGTGTGGTCCCTCACAGCAGGACCCTGTGAGTCTCAGCAGCCCGTGTGATGTGGGTGCCTCCTCCTTCCTCCCCTGCATACAGAAATGAAGGATGAGTGCAAACATGTACACACACACACACACAGCACAGGAGCACGCATATGTGCACACACACACTTCCCATGGCCTAGCTATTCTCTCTAAGTGCACTTTTTCCCTCCTTAGTTTTCGAGAATGCCAGCCTCGCAGGTTGGCTCTGACTGGAGTCTGCCAACTCTTGCATTTAGAGTGAAGTCACCGTGTTTCTGAGTGCAGACACACCGTCCAGATCACCCCCTCTGGCTCAGGCCATCTGCTGCTGTAGGATTTTGTGGCTCTGGCTGCCTCCAGTTGATGGGCTTCATGGATGAAGATGAGGGCTTCCACGATTGTACCAGAGGTGGCGTGAGGCATCTTGAGTGTCTGGCCCTGGTCTGGGTGAGCCAGACTGACCTCATTCCTTACAGTGGCTTCTAAGTGCAGAACAGGAAGGAGGCGGCACCCACTGTAGCCGTGGAGTTAGTGGTTACACACGAGAGAAGGCATCCTGTCCTAGGAGAGAACTTCCTGAGGGAGTCCTAGACTAAACCTCCTGAGTTCAAACCCACCGGAGTCTTCCCTCTTCAGGTGCGTCTGGCACTGTGCAGGTAGAGGTGCTTGTGCTTAGTACTTGAAGAAAGAGGAGCAGGTGAGCAAATGGCCAGCAGGAGAGCTCACAGAGGGACAGCAGGGGTCACCTGTCAGCTTGGAGTATATGAATATATATGCCTAAGAGAACACAGATCTTCTCCTTGACAGAGAGTCTGCAGGCAAGGCCCAACAGGAAAAGAAAAATGGACCATGGTGTTTCTGTGGAAACTAGGAATCAGGCAAACTGCCCACAGGACCTGTTCTTCGTCTCAGACCTTGAACCCAGGCTCCTCAGGGGTGGAAAGATATCCTGGGCTCACTGCTTCTGAACGGGGCAAGCACTCTGCCAGGCAGGAAGACATCCACAGATCTCATCCCAGTCTGCGGGTCTGTCGCCTGCCAAGCAAGGTGCAGTGGACCGAGTCTGCGGTGGGTGTGTCCCACAAGTGACTACCCTTGGCCGTCTGAGAGACGAAGGCTCCTCGATACTTATTTGAAGGTAAATAAATGTTTCAACAAAAGGAAGCCCTGTGAACTCCACGGGCAGCACTTTGTCATCACAACCAGGAAACCTTCAGAGACTGCAGCAAACGGCCTCTTAATCCTGTCAGGCAAGGTCAGTAGCTGGGCGCAGGCTCCATACACAACCCAGGTCCCCAACACTCCATCCATCTCCCCAACGCTACAGGAGTTAAACTGTGCCTGACCCTCAAAAACACACAGACACATAAACAGTGGGAGATAAGACAGCCCGACTCTCCTCCACTCTGAGGGAAGAGATGAGAAACCTCTGGGAGTGAGAAGTAGCCTCCCTGTGTGAAGGTGCTCATTAGCCCAGCCCCTCCCAGCAGCTGCCTTTGGTGTGGTGTTGGAAGGAAGTGTTCTTGGCCCAGAAACTGTAGAGTATAGGGTCAAAGTCATAACGTTCAGAAGCAGAGAGAGACGCCGCCCAGGAGCACACTTGAAAGCAGACGCTGGTGTGTGCAGCCGCGTGTGTGCAGGCCCAACAGGAAAAGAAAAATGGACCATGGTGTTTCTGTGGAAACTAGGAATCAGGCAAACTGCCCACAGGACCTGTTCTTCGTCTCAGACCTTGAACCCAGGCTCCTTAGGGGTGGAAAGATATCCTGGGCTCACTGCTTCTGAATGGGCTGCCAGTGGTGCAGAGACATCTCCAGGGTGGAGGCAGACAAAGGGACAGACAGACAAACCGACATGGCTGTCCTTGAAAGGAAGGGAACTAGGAGTTCCTATCTGAAAGGCCCAGACTTGTGTCTGAGGATGTGGCTCGGGGCTCAGCAGTGGAGTGTTTGCCTGGCATGCACAAGTCTCTGGGTGCCAGCACTGCAGAAGATCAAAGGTCAAAACGGAAGCCAGAAGGCAGCACCTCGGGCTGAGCAGCCTGGAGAGTGGCTTACTGATGTCCCTGATGAGAGGGGAACACAGGGCCTTCTGTCAGAAACCAGAAGCTTGCAGTGGTGACAATAGCATGGACACCTTGGACAAAAGGATTTTTGAGAGTTGGAAACATTGCTGGCGGGGGAGGGGGAGGGGACAGGTGCTGATCAAGTGACAGACAGCAGGACGCTGGGGCAGACCAGCTGAGAACACCAAGGAGTGGACATCAAGGGGAGTTCTCCCCCCAGGCCTGAGGCCACTGCCGCTACAAAGGGGCACCACAACTGTCTTTGCTTGGCATCTAGAAGCCAGCGGGGATGGTTCTCTCATTCCCAGAACCAAGAAGAGCCAATAGATCCATGTACCCAAAGTGAATGACAAATTTCCACAGAACTGGGCAAGACGACCCTGTCTACTTGAATGGTGCAGCTGAGTGTGAGCCTTGCAGCTGCGAGATTGTGTGGCTGTGTGGCTGTGTGGTTGTGTAGCTGTGCGGTTGTGCAGCTATGCAGCTTCATACTGTACAAAAGCATGTCAGGAACTCAGCTTCTGTCTATGCTTTGGATAAAATCCTGTGTCAGAAGGCTTGGCAAGCTAATATGCATTCTCTGTACATGCTAACCCAGCTCAGAGTCATGGCCTATTAGAGGAGTTGGGAGCCGAGAAGAGTATTGGTGTGCTACGGGAAGAGGGAGATCAGGACACTTCAGGCTTAGGGCGAGGACACTGGACAGCAGAGGCAGGAATTGTTGGGTAGGGCTGTAAGTCCAGGATCCCCAAGGATGGTTAACCGCTACCAAAAGGCAAGAGCAAGGGAGGGAGAGTTCTCTCCGGACGCCTCAGAAGGAACCTGAGCCCGCCCACAAGCTAGGACAAATGTCTGCTATTCTGAGACCTCCTACCCCAGCTTGCATGATTGTAGCAGCCCGGGAGGCTGGTGCAGCCTGGTTATGAGGGTGTGCACTATAGGAAAGCATGTCAGGACTCAGTTTCCCTGAACGTGTGTGCCCTGCCTGTAATATAATTAGCGTGAGGCCCAGAGCTTTCTCTATGCTTGGAGCAAGTGCCATTGTGAGAATCAACCGCTTCTCACTGCCAACCCCTGACCTCCAGCTTGAGTGGAATCCAGCCCCATTTGACGGGGAAGAGTTCTTATTCAGAGAGACAGAAGGGGTCAGCAGGTGACCAAGCTTCCTGCCAGAGGAAGATCTGCCACCAGTGGAAGCAATAAGAAGGGGCTGTCCATGCACGGGGAAACCATTCTAAACTCTTCTCACTAAACTTATACTAAACTATGTGTGCTGGAATCCAAAGAAAGTCTACACTCCCACAACACTTAGGACAATCTCGAGTTCACAGGTAGACTCTGACCCCGGGTGCTACAGATGTGACACTTAAGTCACCTGCATTCCCAGAAGTAGCAGGACACAACCAGTGGGCTCCCTTCTCCCTGAGTGAGCAGAAAATGAGGGGGTGGGTAGCTCTTCATTGGTGTATCTCCAAGGCTCAAGAAGTGCCCAAGGACATGAGATTCCCGCCCCCCAATTTCTTCTGAAGGAAAGAGGAGAAACACCATAGAGTCGAAGGACGCAGCATCACGTGGGGAAGGGACAGAGCAGGGTGCAGGGCAGACCTGGAGGGGGAGGTCAGAAGATGGAAGTGAACAAACCCTTCAGCCCTTGTGCACACTGTGTAGTCGGAGGGGTTGAAACATCTGATTCTCTCAGCAATATATCATGTAGATCTTGTGGCCCTGCCAGTGACACACAGCTCTGTACTTAGACACAGGAAAAGTCCACCCCTGCCTGCCCAACACCTTACCACCCACTTGAAAGCTAGCACTTATACCAAGTCACCCATGCTTGTTACCCAGCCCAGCCAAGATGATGCTCTGTTCGGTGGGCAGGTGCTGGCACACAGACCCACTTCCAGATGGCCACTCTGCCCACCAGCAACCCTAAGAACAGAAGAGGGCTCCACAGAGAACTGAGAAAGGCAGCCTGGCCCGAGGGTCACAGGAACTTGGCTTGAGAACAAAGTGGAAACTATGTTGCATTTTGTTATTCACTGACCACGCCTTCCCCTGGCATCCGAGTTCCTGGATGGCCTGTCTCCATCTGTTTGTCCAATGCTCTCCGCGGAGCCTAGCCAGCCGCCAGCCACCATCAGCAGGTTCAATCTCTTGGAAACAGCAGTCTCTAGGGTCATGGATACCAAGGAGGAACCTAAGAGGTAGATGGAGCCTTCCTTTGGCCTTATCCAGGAACCCTGCTCACAATGCCCAATACTACCTAACCTTCCCCAACTCTGACCTCTCATAGGTGCTGAGCGCTGGGACACGGCCTCCCAGGATGCTCTGAACAAGAATGAATATTCCAATCTGGTTCCACAGATGTCCTGACAGGCATGTAACCCTCACCTGGGCCATAAGCAGCCATTCATCCTCTCTTTTGCCTACCTTCACTGACACCTGAAGAGCCTGGTGACCAAGCTCTCTGTGCAACACTCAACACCATACCAGTTACTTCCTAGGGTGTCACATCCTGCCAGGACCCAGTGGGGCACTGTGTCCTCTCTGCCAAGAACGTGTAAGTCCCATGCAGCCTCGCCCCATCTGATGAGGGAATCGTTTTTGTGACATCTGTTGTCAAACCCATTTCCCGTGGGAAAGCAATGCTTATCACACTGTGGGCTCTGGGCCATAGAGGAAGCTGGACACAGCTGGATCCAGCCTGGGATTTATTAGTTATGTCATTTGGCTGAGGCACCTGTTATGCCTGTGGCTCTTGGAAGTCTGAGCATTGACACTACCTACCTAACTCCTATGGCCCATGAAGAGTGAAGGAAAAGTCTCCTGAGGTCCCAAGCTCTTTAGGTTTATGAAATATATCATATATATGATATATGCATATATGTGATATAAATGATATATTTATATCACTCAGAGAGCCTGGATAGAGATGGCTGATCACAAGCCCCTCCCATGGCTGATCACAAGTCCCTCCCACGGCTGATCACAAGCCCCTCCTACAGCTGATCACAAGCCCCTCCCATGGCTGATCACTAGCCCCTCCCATGGCTGATCACAAGCCCCTCCCACGGCTGATCACAAGCCCCTCCCGCTGCTGGGGTCACTGCCCTAGCCTGCTCCTCACAGTGGCCCTCAAACCTTTTAGGTTGAACACTTGATTCCAGACTTTATACACACATACACACACACATATATACATATATATGATTCCAGTTTATACTCCATCAAAGTCATTTCCTCATCCAAAAAGGCAATTTGCTGAAGCAACCCGCTTCTGGATGCCAAGTGTCCTAGGAAGCCAGCCCTGATCAGCATGGATGTACTTTCTCCTGTTGATGGAAATTTGTTAATTCCCTTTTTGAATTTCCTTTATTCTGAATTCTTAGAACAACATACTCTCTTTTTTCCAAGAACTAGTTAGAGCTCCACAGTCAGAAAAGCAGTCACTTGTTGGCCCTGTCAACTTTGCACTCAGAGAGCCTGGATAGAGATGGCTGATCACAAGCCCCTCCCATGGCTGATCACAAGTCCCTCCCACGGCTGATCACAAGCCCCTCCTACAGCTGATCACAAGCCCCTCCCACGGCTGATCACTAGCCCCTCCCATGGCTGATCACAAGCCCCTCCCACGGCTGATCACAAGCCCCTCCCGCTGCTGGGGTCACTGCCCTAGCCTGCTCCTCACAGTGGCCCTCAAACCTTTTAGGTTGAACACTTGACAGACACCCTGGTCTACACTTGATCCTCCCAGCAGCCAGGTGGGGGCTAGGTGGAGTGTCATACTTCAAGATTGATTGAAGTGTCCATGAAGACTAGGAACCCTCCTAGGAGTTGCTATCGGGAACCTTGACACGCTGTGTTCTCCCGCCCTTTATGCAGTGAGTTCCACATCTGTGCCTTACAAACCTTCCTGCCAGGCCCGGGCCACACACCCGAGGGACTGAGCTCCCTGAGGTACATCCCAGGCTTCTCATGATAGGCTGCTGTGCTGTCATCAGCCCCTCAGAGCAGGGCTTCTCTGCCCGCTGTGACTCCCTGTGATGTGTTCAGTTTAGCTCAGATTGAGAACTACACCAGAGAAGGTTACCGCAGTGCAACTGTCCCCTGAAGCACAGCAGCTCTCTAGGGACACACCACAGGCACAAGTTACCTGTCACTTCTTGGCTCAACCTATACCCTTCAAATCACATTCACATTGTGACCGTTCAGAGTTCTCACACTCACCTGTGGACACTGTGTCACCTGTGCTGGCCTCAGTGGCTGCTGTGTCACCTGTGCTGGCCTTGGTGGACACTGTGTCACCTGTGCTGGCCTTAGTGGCTGCTGTGTCACCTGTGCTGGCCTCAGTGAACACTGTGTCACCTGTGCTGGCCTCGGTGTACACTGTGTCACCTGTGCTGGCCTCAGTGAACACTGTGTCACCTGTGCTGGCCTCAGTGAACACTGTGTCACCTGTGCTGGCCTCAGTGTACACTGTGTCACCTGTGCTGGCCTCAGTGAACACTGTGTCACCTGTGCTGGCCTCAGTGAACACTGTGTCACCTGTGCTGGCCTCAGTGAACACTGTGTCACCTGTGCTGGCCTCGGTGGCTGCTGTGTCACCTGTGCTGGCCTCGGTGTACACTGTGTCACCTGTGCTGGCCTCAGTGAACACTGTGTCACCTGTGCTGGCCTCAGTGAACACTGTGTCACCTGTGCTGGCCTCGGTGGACGCTGTGTCACCTATGCTGGCCTCCGTGTGCCAGAATTGCTGGCACATACTTTGATGCACACCCTTAAGCCTTGATCATGGCACATCTGGGCTGGGAGACTGTTCCTCTGCACACATGTGCACACACAGCACGGGGGGGGGGGGGGGGGGGGGAAGGAAGAAGCTTTTGAGGTGCAGATCCACAGGAGCAGTGGAGGCAGAGACCGCTGCGAAGGTTGCTCCTCCTTGTCAAGCTGACTACCCCTGAAACTAACTAAAACTGGCTGGGTACACCTGTGAGGGCTCGCCCACTCGCTCTCGCCCACATCGCTCTCCCCCCTCCCTCCCCCCTCCCTCCCCCTCCCTCTCCCCTCCCTCTCCCCTCCCCCTACCCCTCCCCTCCCCTTCCCCTCCCCCTCCCTGTCCCTCTCCCTCTTCCTCTCCCTCTTCCTCTCCCTCTTCCTCTCCCCCTTTCCCTCTCCCTCTCTCCCTTCTCTCCTCCCCTCTCTCTCTTCCTCTCCTCCTCCTCCTCTCTCTCTCCCTCCCCTTCCCTCCTCCCCCTCTCCCTTCCCCTCCCTCTTCTTCTTCCTCCCTCCTTTCCCTCCCCCTCCCCTTCCCTCCTTCCCCTCTCCCTACCCTTCTCCCTTTTCTTCCCCTCCCTCCTTTCCCTCCCCCTCCCCTTTCCTCCTCCCCCTCCCCTACCCCCCTTTCTTTCCTCTTTTTCCTCACATAATATTGATTTGTTTGTTTGTTTGAACAGTAGTATTTGGTTTTACTCTAGTCTCTGGTCTGTCTAGTCTCAAGTACTTGGTCACCCAAGCAGTACTGGGTACAGATTCCACGTCATGGAGTGAGCCTTAAGTCAAATCAATCCTTGGTCGATCACCTCTACAGATTATGCCTCAATTGCCCCGGCATATCCTGCAGGCAGGACAGATTGTAGTTGAAAGGGTTTGCGGCTGGGTTGGTGTTTACATTTCTCTTTCAGTAGCTGCTGTGGGTCTACGGATTGTAGCTTGATCATTGTTTGCTTAACAGCTACTATCCACGTATAAGACAATATGTACTACATTTCTCTTTCTGGGTCACTCAGGGTGATTTTTATTTGTTTGTTTGTTTGTTTGTTTGTTTGTTTCGAGACAGGGTTTCTCTATGTAGCCCTGGCTGTCCTGAAACTCCCTCTGTAGACCAGGCTGGCCTCAAACTCAGAGATCCACCTGCCTCTGCCTCCCCAGTTGCTGGAACTTAAAGGTGTGTGCCAGCACCACCTGACTATGATTTCATTTTTTTGTTAACAGCTGAGTAATACTCCATTGGGTAAACATACCACATTTTCTGTTGAGGGCCATCGAGGGTTTCTGATTCTGGCTATTCCGACTAAAGCAACAATGACATGGTTGAGCAAGTGTCTCTGTGGTAGGATGAAGTATCCTTTGGGTATATGGCCAAGAGTGGTACAGCTGGCTCTTGAGGTAGATTAACTCCCATCTTCCTGAGGAACTGCCTCACAGATTTCCACAGTGGCTGTTCAAGTTTTCATTTCCACCAGCAATGGGTGAGTACTCCTCTTCCCAATTCTCCATAGGTGAGTGCTCCCCTTGCCCCACTTCTCCATGGGTGAGTGCTCCCCTTGTCCCACTTCTCCATGGGTGAGTGCTCCTCTTCCCCACTCTTCCATGGGTGAGTGCTCCTCTTGCCCCACTCCTCCATGGGTGAGTGCTCCTCTTGCCCCACTTCTCCATGGGTGAGTGTTCCTCTTTGCCCCACTCTTCCATGGATGAGTGCTCCTCTTGCCCCACTTCTCCGTGGGTGAGTGCTCCTCTTTCCCACTTCTCCATGGGTGAGTGTTCCTCTTTGCCCCACTCTTCCATGGATGAATGCCACTCTGACGGGTCTGAGATGAAGTCTCAAAGCAGTTTTTATTTTCACTAAGAGATTTTTCTTTTTTCTTTTTTTTTTTTTTTTTGAGGGGGCGGGTGCAGAGGGAGACTCAAGACAGGGTTTCTCTGTGTAGCCCTGGCTGTCCTGGAACTTACTCTATAAACAAGGCTGGCCTTGGACTCAGAGATCCTTCTGCCTCTGCCTCCTGAGTGCTGGTATTAAAGGCTGGGAGGTTTTTCTTAATTAGATCTTTTGAAGCTTTAATGAGATCTTTGTAGGTGGTATGATCCACTCTAGATCTGGGCCACACCTTTGTGGCCGCCTACATACAGGGCATAGAAGAAGAAGTACTTGTTCTTTGCCTGCTTGCTCTAGCTCTGCCTTCACTGACATGAGGGCCTACCTCTCTGAGATCCCAAGGTATACTGAAGACCAGTTGAGACATCCAGCCTTGTGGACAGGATTCTTGGACTTCCAGTTGATAGACAGCCATTATTGAACTATGTGGACCACAGCCTGTAAGCCTCTCTAAAAAATATCATATATATTATATATATTATATTAATTAACTGTATATAATATATTAATATAAATATAATATTAATATATATATGTTTGGTCAGTTCTGTTTTTCTAGGGAACCCTAATATACCCATCCAGCACTTCTCTCTCCACCCCTGAACCAACACCACCATGATGTTGGTAGGCAGGCAGTCAGCCATGGAAGGTAGGTTGACAGACACCACAGCAACAGCCCTAGGCATCAGGGCTTTCTCCAAGAAAGCCAGTCATCAGAGCTGAGCACGTCACAGGTGATCTCCCAGAAATCCGGCAGTCAAGGCTTGGTTAGGTGAGCTTGCAGCTGCCTCCTGTCTCTGCATGTTCCTTATACTGCCAAGGGGACTCAGGAAGGGCCTGGACACCAAGAGTTCCTGCCTGGCTTTCTCTCTCCCCCAGGTCCATATGTCCCCATGGGTACAGGGACTAGACTGCTTCATGTCTGAACAGAGCTGTTTGACAGCGAACTGCTAACTGCTCTCCTGACTCAGTCAGTGGTCATTATCTACGGTTTAAAGGCTACCTCACCTTCCGAGGAGGCCGTATCCAAACACCATACCCAGGCCCCACAGAGAAGGATGTGTAATTAGGCTTCAGGAGTAGCCGAGGAAGACAGGACAGCTTCATCCACCATCATGTGTCCCTCCTCACACCAGTCTTACCTCAGGGTTCAGTCTCAAAGGTGGACTCAAGAGACACCACCCAGGAAGTTGTCGACCTGCTGGCCCACTCCAAGTCTATATGTGCTGGGGACCAGAGTGGGTTTGTCAGCCCCTGAAGGAGGCCCCGTGCCGGCTTGATTTAAGTCAACTTGACGCAACCTGTAGTCGTGTTGCGTCTACAGGTGAGGAGGAAAGTGTGATTAAGAAAAGCCGCCACAAGATGGGGCTGTGAACCAGATGTAGAGCATTTTCTACATTAATGACTGATGGGGGAGGGCCCAGCCCATTGTGGGTGGTGTCCTCCCTGGGCTGGTGGTCCTGGGGTTTATAAGAAAGCAGGCTGAGCAAGTCAACACCCCAATCAGCACCCCTCTGTGGCCTCTGTGTCAGTTCCTGCCTCCAGGTTCTTGCCTTGTTTGAGTTCCTGTCCTGGCTTCCTTCAGGGATGAGCTACAATGTGAAAGTGTGAGCCAAGTAAACCCTTTGCTCCCCAACATGGTGTTTCATTGTAGCAACAGAAACCCAAACTAAGACAGCCAAGCTGGAGACAGAGTGAAGCCAATGTTAAGAGCCTCAACTCACGTATCTGGCCCATCCATCTTGCAATGTCTCAGCCAGCGGCATAAAATACAGGCACCGGGCTGACAGGATGACGGCGGCTGCTGGATCCACCCATCTCCATGTATCCCCACCAGCTGATGCCTCCCTCCACTGTGGAACATGTTTTTCCTTTGGGTTTGCTGATGGAAACTACTTTCTTCTAGTCTGTGTGTCTGATCCAATCCATCCAAGTGAGTGACATTTGCTGCCCGGGGTTCAGATCCTGCTTAATTGTCCTTAATAGACCACAGCCCACCCAGAGTCTGGCTGCCAGAGTGGGAGATGATGGGGAGTGGGTTCTTGACACAGTGCCACATACGGGGCTGGGGGAGGCATGTATAACAGAGACCAGTAATCACCAAACACAGGTGCAGAGCTGCCCTGAGGACAGGTTTTTGAGGAGTTTTCAAGTGGGCCAGCAAACCCTGGGCTCTGGAGGCCTAAGAGAGGCAGGATGAAGTCCCTTCTGGAACCCCATCAACTGGCGTGTAAAGTGTACCCTGTTGGAACGTGTCACCTGTACTTTTCCCTGTCGTAGCCTGTCTTGTTCCAGCTCCTTTTCTGCACAGCCTCTGCGGGAATGCAGTCCTCACACCGGCCAAGACAGCCCTCCTAAGAGCATCCCTCCCCGTGTACCTCCCTTCCTCCTCAGCTGGCCAGCGATGTCTCTGGTAAACACGTGGAGTCCTCACTGGGAGAAAGGCAGTAGTGTTGCCCGTCCCAGTGCCCCACACTGCCCACGAGTGGGCGGAAGCTGGCCCGATGAACACTGAGGTGAGTTCTCCTCAGACAAAAGAAGAGGAGCTCTGTCTTTGCTCCTTTCCCCTTGCCAGCTGGGATGCAGGCGTGATGGATGGAGCTTCTGCAGCCATTCTTAGTCCATGAAGCACTGAGCCAGGAATGCCAGAGCAGTACCCGGGGAGAAACCTGGGTACAGAGAACCTTGCTGAATTCATTCTCCTGCCAGCCTTGGGCTTTCTACAGCATACGATCTGTCTGGTGAGGAGCACTCTCTCCATTTTCCTTCCATTCCTCCCTCCCTCCGTCCTCCATGTCCTCCTCCCCTTCCCTCTCTCCCTCTCTTCCATGTTTTCCTTTTCCTCTCTGCAGCAGGGATGGATTCTAACTGGGATGCAGCCCAGCTTCGGTGCGCCTGCTTCCCTGGTCAGCAGGCCAGGAAGGCTCACGGGTGGAGCGTCCTCCACCTGCTCTGCGGGAAGCCATCCGTCAGCGGAGGCAGCCACAGCTGTGTCCAGTCAGACAGTGGTGATAAGCACCAGAGGCTCCCTGGATGCAGAAACGTTCCCAGCTGGTGCTGCAAGATGTCTCTTTCGAAACTCCATTGGGACTAGACAGAGGGAACTTTGTGCCTGGCTTCTCTGGCCACGCGCTCTGTCCTGGCTGACCAGCGGCTCTAGGCGTGTTCACATGTGAAAGAAGGCATTCTGTATGTGAGAACAGGCTGACCCATGCTGCGACGTGTGCCAGCCCCGATCAGGCCTGGCGGGATAAGCCAGACACAAGACAGAGGTTTGCAGTTGCACTTCATGAGGTCTCTAGAGCATCAGATTCATAGTGACAGCAAGGAGGGAGCAGCTCCTGGGTAGTTTTACTTGGGATGGTGTCTTAGTCAGGGTTTGTATTCCTGCACAAAACATCATGACCAAGAAGCAAGTTGGGGAGGAAAAGGGTTTATTCAGCTTACACTTCCACATCGCTGTTCATCACCAAAGGAAGTCAGGACAGGAACTCACACAGAGCAGGAACCTGGAGGCAGGAGCTGATGCAGAGGCCATGGAGGGATGTTGCTTACTGGATTGCTCCCCTGGCTTGCTCAGTTTGCTTTCTTATAGAACCCAGGACCACCAGCCCAGGGATGGCACCACCCACACTGGGCCCTTCCCCACTTGATCACTAATTGAGAAATGCCTTACAGCTGGATCTCATGGAGACAGTTCCTCAAGGGAGGCTCCTTTCTCTGTGATAACTCCAGCTTGTATCACGTTGACACAAAACCAGCCAGCACAGATGTTAAACAAGCAATGGAGATGGGGACGAGCCCGAAAAGCAGCGTGAGTGTTGCATGTCGCTGAAGGATATACTGAAAATGCTTACAGTGGCGACATTTGGGCACACTGAAAAACGAAATGCCAAAGCCAGGCGTGGTGGCACCTGCCTGCGACCCCAGCACCTGGGAAAGCTGAGGCAGGAGGATCCCATTGCTGCCTTTACAGTAAGTTCCTGGATAGCCTAAGCTATGAGATCAGTCAACAAAAGCCACCACCACCAAAACCCAGGATGGTTGTTGAAACTGGGGCGCCCTTGTCTTTAGAACTTGAGTGTATGTTTACAATCCCCCTGTGAAATGCTTTCTTGAGTGCTTCCAGTGACAGTCCATCCCAAACTGTGGCAGAAACCACAGCAGAGCAGGCTTGAAAGATGGCAGGGTCTGGCAACGCAGTTGAGTCTGTGCTGTGGTTTCAATTACATATGGAAATATGCAACCAAGAGGAATGAAATGAACTAAGGTTACAACCGCTCAAGTTTGGGCGGCGGAATAAAGGGATGGTGGTCCTTTCTTTCCTCTATTCCCTCCTGGTTTGTCCTGGAATTTATTATGCTACCCAGGTTGGCATTGAACTCAGAGTGATCCTCCGGTCAACGGCTCCCAAGGGCTGGAGTTTGGGGCACATGTAACACACTCAGCTGTTTTTTTTTTTTTTTTTTTTTCTTTTCTTTCCTTTTCTTGTTCTAAACATTCTGAAGTACAACTCTTTACATAGACTTCAGAATGAATTCCATACATCCTAAGGTGGTGACAGGCTGGTGCCAGACATGGAGGGCACCGTACCATCAAGGGAACAGAGTCCCTAGCATAAGTCTCCTGGCTTCCTGGGGAGGCAGGCCAAGAGTCGTCTAGTAGGCACAAGCTCAGGGCAAGGACTGTGTGGTAACAGCTGTTCAGGCTAGCCTGCCACAAGGACAGGCTCTGGTAGGCATCGGGTTCTGCTGCCTATCGGACCCTGCACCAGGACCTTACTTTGAAAGCTATTCAGCTTTGTACTCAGTAATCAAATTATTACTGGGCTTCTCTGGAAGATGTACTGGGCCACCATCCCATCCTGGTAGCAAGCAGGAGCAGGACCATGACCCCCCCCCATCCCATCCCACCCCCAAACACACATACACACACGCACCCAAGGCCTGGCTCTGCGGGGGTGGGGGGTGCTTCCTGCTCGGTTGCACCCCATGGCCAGCTCAGCCTCTGTGCTAACGCCAGGCAGCTGCGGAGTCCATGGCTTGTGGTTGTCCTCGGCCCCAATCTGGGCTCCTGGTTGCTCAACTCGGCATGCTTTTTCCTCTTCTGCTTTTCCCAGGCAGGCTGAGTCCTGCTGCATGTGGCCCCCGGGGCTCTGCGGGTGCACACAGAACGCCCCAGGCCGTTTCCATGTCCCTGATTGCTTTTCCCTCCCCGGGGTTGCTAAACAGCCTATGAAGAAAGCCCTTTCTTTTGCCTTTTTATTTTAAGGAAGGAGTGTGACATCTGTCTACAGAGAGGCTCCATGTCCAAGAGATCAGCCTAGAGGTATCTGTTTCCTCTCCTCCTCAGAGGGGTCCCAGGCGAGTCTAATGACACCTTCAAGGGTTCAGGCAAGGGAAGCCTGTGAAGAGTCACCCAGAGCTCACCTACTGGACAGATGACGGGGTGAAGAGTAGCCTGTGGGGGTCAGGGTGGAGGCGGAGCTGAACACTGGGATGTATTGTCTCCTAGGCCCCTGCACTGACCTTTGTGAAGCATTTCCTTAGAGCAATGGTTCCCAACCTATGGGTTGCAACCCTCTGGGGGGAATGGATTGACCCTTTCACAGGGGTCGCATATCAGATATCCTGCAAATCAGGTATTTATGTCATGAACCTTATAAACAGTAGCAGAATTACACTTATGAAGTAGCAATGAAAATAATTTAATGGTTGCGGGGGGGGGGCTCACCGCGACACAAGGAACTGTGTTAAAGGGTCACAGAGCTAGGAGGGTTGAAGCCAGCTGCCTTCGAGTCTTAAGGAAGGGACCTGGTCAGCTCTGGTTCTAACTCTGCGTGAAAACAAGGAAATCAGCTGAATGCTGTACACTGGGAACTGGAGGCGGAGACACTGACCTCCGCTGCTTTCCCCAGAGCCCAGGCAATCGCCCACAGGCAACACGACAGCAAAGCAGGGCCCTGGTGTGCTTGTGCTTTGTATGAGGGTCACGCCTCGGGCCTCCAAGGACCCTCCATGCAGCTTCCAGTGGGCAGGCATGTTCACAAATGGCTGTCCCTCCTCCTCTACAAGAACCTCGAAGCACCCCTGCATGGAAGGAACCTGCCAGGTTTTTCCAAGCCCCAGAAGAAAAGCCAGGCTGCTCAGACATCTGAAACAAATACCGCCTTTCTTGATCCCCGGGTCTGCGAGGACCTTTATTCTGTAAACATCTGAGAGGGCTGTCTAGGAACTGACAAAAAAGCATAACTCACTCTTAGCAAAAACAGCTTGGCCTCCCGGCGCCCAGGCCCTGGCTCATATTATTACGTATCTGAAGGTTGTGGAGTGCTTGTGGCCAGGGGCCAGCATACTTCTCTACCAACACAACCCTGGCAGTAACCAAGGCTTCCTAGGCATGAGGGGCTGGCCCTGCAGGTGGGACACAGCTGTCCCATGCCTGTGTGCTCTGAGAGCACAGGACCAGCATGGACAAGCCTGGTTCATCCATCTCAGAGCCCGGGGAACTCGGGGCGGCCCCTGCACAGGTGTGCAGGAACTTTTCAATGTTTTAAAGCTGAGTTTCAGCCTGAGACTGTTAGAGCCTAAAGGCCTAATGGCTTTAAGTTCGGGAGAGGTGGAACCTCAGCTTCTGGGTTCTCAAACATTCCAGAATCTGTGTGCCCACAGCCTGGTCTTCTGTTATAAATGAAAAAGCAAAAGACAAAACTCAGTTGTCCCGCACCTGGGATCTCCGTTCTCAGGAGGTGGAGGAGGAAGCAGGGTCAGGAGTGAAAGGTCACCCCTACTGCATACTGCACTCAAGGCCAACATGGGCCATAGTTGTGTTTTAATAAACCCAACTTTAACTGGCTTGAGTGGGGAAATGGGGAAATGGATTGGCTGGCTCACGGTGACAGGACACAGGAGTAGCCAGCAGTCAGCAGGGTGGGGTCCGTGAGGTCCAACCCTGCAAAAGCCACAGTCTTAGCTGGAGTCTGGGGCCCTCTGCCCTGCAGTAAGCCCAGACACACCCTCTTTGCTCCACCTGCAGCAGAGACTGTCGCCCAGCCTCTAGCAGAAGTCCTGGGAGTCGGAGAAGCGGTGTGGAGCCTGTGTGAACCCTCTACATCGAGAGCTGGGATGGCCAGTGGGCTTAGGCCAGAGATAATGAGTTGCCTGCACACCGGCAGTGAGCAAGGGATGCATGGCTGGCCACATGAAGGCCAAGCGTGCTCTGAGAAATGGGTTTGGGAACGGAGTGGGACAAAAAGTGCCCCATGTGTCCAGAAAAACAAACTTCCGAGGCACGTTCAAGGTGGGTACGGTGCCACACATCTCTAACTCCAGTGCTTGGGAGATGAGGCAGGAGAACTGCTATGAGTTTGAGGCCAGCCTGGGCCCCACGGCAAGAACCATGCAGCCAATGCTATAAAGGAGAACTTTTCCTAAAATAAAAATAAGGGGCGGAGGGTTGTGCACAGGTGCTGTGATTGTGACCAGGCCAGCTGTGCCTCGGCTGCAGAGATGAACTGTGGGAAGCAGCGCCATCTACTGAGGCCTGGACTCCTAATCCCATGGGTGTGACCTTGTGTGCAAGCAGGATCCTAATGAGATGACTCCAGATGAAAATGGCCCTAATTGTAGTGACAGCTATCCTTGTAAGGCACCGTTGAGGAGATGTGACGGACACAAGGCAGATCGGAGAGACTAAAATGAAACACCAGAAGTTGGGCAAGCCTGCTCCATCCACCTGGACCTCAGGCTACACGAGTGTGAGAGGAGGAACCGTCATTTTAAGCTCTCACCCCAATCCAGTTCACTGTTAAACGAAGCTCCAAGGAGACACTCACACATTCAGTTCTGCTGTCTTTGTTAGGGCTCCTACTGCTGTGCTAAAACATCATGACCAAAAGCAGCTACGGAGGAAAGGCTTTATTCCAGTCCTTGAGTCTCAGGTTCGTCATCCGGAGAAGTCATGGCAGGAACTTAAGGTGAGAACTGGAGGCCACATCGGCACAGAGGTCATGGAAGGATGCTGCTTCCTGGCTTGCTCCTCAAGACTTGCTCAGCCCGTTATAGCACCCAGGACCACCTGCCTAGGACCAGCACCGCCCATGGTGGGCAGGGCCCTCCCTTCTACAACAATCACTAAGAAAACAACCCACAGGCTTGCCTATACGTCTATCTGGTCGGGTTATTTTCTCCCTTGAGATTCCCTCTTCCCAGATGACTCTAGCTTGTCAAGCTGACATGAAACTAGCCAGCACAGTGAGCCTGGCTCTGGCTAGATGGTGTAAACCAGGCACCCCAACACAAGTGCATGGCCAGGCACCCCAACATCCCAACATGAAACTCCTCCACCCACAGTCTGCACTCCACTCTTCATACTCAAGCATCCCAACCTGGGGTTTTCCGAAAAGGCCACAGGGACATTTGAGGAAGTATCGGCCATGAAGGCTGGGAAAGTCCTCTGGGCCTCATGACTCCACTTCCCAGGTGACCCCAATCTAAAAAGGCATCCTCCTCCAAACTCCCCAGAAGGTTCTTTAAAGGAAAAAAAAATTCCAAGCTCCCCTGCCCAGTCAGCACATGGATGGAAACACCGGAGTGGTACCCGGAGCCAAGCTGTCAGGTGTCACAAGTCTCCACACACAAAACCCAGCATTAAAATCCCCAGGGGCCACACCCTCTAACCACATGTGGTCAACTCCAGACGGCACTCTCTGCCACCAAAACAGTGGCTAGTCTCAGTGGCCAGCAGAGAAGCCAATTCCTAGCCATCTCTGACTAAGCCAACTTCCACAGCTCATGCGTGTGAGCCTCCAGTCTGACCCGGGCCCATGCTATGAACTTGAGACTACTCTTTAAGAATGCACACAGCCAGGCTCTAGTGTTGGCAGATCAGGGCTTGCCCCGACCCAGACTTTCTTGTCTATTTGACAACCAGCATTTAGAAGCCATCCACGAGTACCAGAACTATACTTCCTACCCGCTTTTATCCATTGGTAGCATGGATAGAAGGAAGCATGGGCATCTTACACAATGGAAGTATCTTCAGGAAGGAAGGACCAGCTGTCTAGCCAGTGCAGGGGGACAATGGTGATGGTCATAGCCAAACCCATGGTAACAGTCATGATGATGGTGACATGATAAATTCGAGTGATTATGACGAGAGAGATGGTGATGATGGTGGTTACGGTGTGCTGACGGTGACAGTGGGGATAACTCTGATGATGGCTGGTACTGATAATAATAGTGTTTGAAGTGACGGTGGCAGTGGTGGTGGAGATGAAACTGAGACTCCCCTCTAGAGTGTGGGCTCTTCAGCGGGAACTGTACCCCACATATTCTATCCTCTTATGTGCATAGTGCCTTGCACAGAGTAGGTGCTTAAAAATATGATACTGGTGTATTACTTTGTTCAAGTTACTAAAGCAGAGGAGCCCCCATGCCAGCTGGCCCAGGGCAAGCACCTCTGAATCTGGATGATTTTATCTGTAACGTTGAGCTTTCCTCCCATCCTGGGGGGCAGCCACGTTTGTCTTGCTCATAAACAGAACTCAGTCTGTGTCTATAGCTTTGTGAACATACACACATAGACTGTTTATATCTATAACTCTGGGACACACCATACACACACACAGACACACATATACACACACACACACTGACTATATCTATAACTCTGGGACACAACACACACACAGAGTTATAGCTATACCTCTGTAGACATACCTGGCACATACACACACACACAATGACAACTTACTCTAAGCTCTTCAGGCCCCTGCCACGCATGCCCAGAAGTCTCCAGAAAGTGAGGCCAGCAGCACAAACACAGGCTGTTTAGCCACTGTGGAGAAAACACTTCCCTCTCTGGCCCCGCTGGTCTGCATGTGAGGAGGGGTGGAGGCTAGGCCTTTGGAGGAGGGACTTCTCAGCTAGCTGGAGGGCAACCCCATGATCTGAGTGGACCTGAAGTGAGACCACACCTCAGCAGCTCTCTGTGATCAGAGATAAAGGACATCAAGACAAAAAGGAAAGCCTCTGACCCAGGCCTCCTTCTCACCCCAAGCCCCACGTTACCCATCCACACACTGACCAACCTCCCTGAGTTTCCATTTCCTCCTTCCTGGGCTGTTCGCAGCAGAGAGAAGCAGAAATAGCTGGGTCAGACAGCAACACGTGGTCAGAGGTAAGCTGAAATGTCTACAGCGGCTGGCGACGCTTGTCCATGGGCCTGAACATCCCACCCTCTCCTGGTCAGAGTTGTAGCACGCTTAAGGAAATGACCAAGGGGAGGCCAGCAGTCCCCCTTCCCGGTGTGTGGGACAGGTCTGTGGCTCTGCAGATGGAGACAACTGTGTCACTTCCTTGGGGACAGCTCTGCATCATCTGTGGAAGTAGTTATTTCTATGTTAAAGCTATAGCAGTATTGTGGACACACAACTCCCATGGGTTGTCCAATCAAACAGAGTGTCCACATCTCACAGTATGTGGCCAGTGAGAACACTCAGCAGGTAAAGCCAGGTCTGAGGCGCGGGGCTTGTCCTCCGAGACTCACACGCTAGGAGAGAGCCAACTTTTTTTAATTTCTAAGAAAGGTCTGATAGCTCAGACCTTGGCATAGCGTGGTTTATGAAGGTGATGTGGGGAGGCGGGAGGTGGGTGGGGAGCCATTGGAGGCCCAGGACTAGCACGGAGTCCTTGCGCCCCCTGCTGTTCACTCGGGATGTGACCGCTAGTTTCATGTGTCAGCGATTGCTGCTGAGAAACTACCTAAAGAAGCAAGCTTAAGAAAGAGTTGATTTGAGCTCATAACTCAAGGGCAAAGTCGGTCGTGGCAGGGAAGTCATCCATGACAGCAAGAGCATGATGCAGTTGGTCACGCAGCATCCGCAGTCAGGAACAAATGGCGACTGCTCACTGTCTTCCCTTTATTCAGTCCAGGCCCCCAGCCTAGGGAATGGTGCCTCGCACTCTTAGGATCATGCTTCACACTCAGTTAGCCCAGTCAAGACGATCCCTCACGGGTGTGCTCGGAGCCTTTCTCCTAGCTGGCTCTGGATAACGTAGAGCTAGTAATACACCCATCACAGGCTGTGCATGGCACTAGATTACGCAGCGGCAGCTGGATCCTACGGGAGCTACCGGCTAGGTGGTGGCAACCTCTGCACCCTTCTCTTTCTGCCTGTTCAAAGGTTGGGGCTCCCCATTAGGTAGGGCGGTGATTCCCAACCTTGCCTAATTTCCAGGAAAACCAACTTGTTAATGTCAGTTTGCCCCCTTGAACCCCGTTCAGCACCTCGGGGTGGAGAGGCCACACCTATGTGTCCAGCCGATTTCCCAGGGGACTCCTAGGAGTGAGTGTGCAGTGACTTAGGTCACTGGGGGAACGTGACAGCAACAGCACCCAGACTAGCCACCTTTGAGCTCTTATCACTGGTTGCCAGGTAGTCCTGCCGCCACCTTCACTGTGACGGCAGTACAAACTCCAGATGTCCCGAGAGTCCTGTGCCCTGTTCCTAGTCTCTGGTGACCATCCCTTCTGATCCACCAGGAACCACAGGAGTTCAGGGCTCTGTGGGATGCCAGGCGTCCTGGGTGAGCATGTTGCATGTTTGCTGAGCCTATTCTACTGGTATTGCCTCAGGACCCCAGGGGTGTTGGCCAACCCTCATGCAGCACTCAGTGCTGTCTTGTCACAATCGTGGTCTGAACTGACAGTTAAATCATGGAACTTCAGTACTAAAACTTGCTGCCTTGGATTTCTACCCTCTGTTCAAAATCCTCCATTTTGGAAAGCACAAGCTGCCAGTGATCAACAGATTGGCACCACACCCATCAACTATCAATCATTGAATCATTTTTTTTTTTTTAATGTATGTGAGTACACTGTCACTCTCTTCAGACACACCAGAAGAGGACATCGGATCCCATTACAGATGGCTGTGAGCCACCATGTGGTTGCTGGGAATTGAACTCAGGACCTCTGGAAGACCAGTCAGTGCTGTTAACCGCTGAGCCCTCTCTCCAGGCAACCATCAAATTCTTAGAGGAACACTCTCGTCCTCAAGGATGAATACCTGCTTTCTATGTTCACTCCCGGGTCTCACCTGGGTCATGCCTAGATCAGCCTGGCACAGGCATTTTCCGAAAGGAGTGGCATCCAGAACATTCATCCTAAAGCTGCCCTCAGCCTGCACTAGCTCAGCCGGCGGCTGAGGGAGACCCTTAGGGATTTGGGTTTGGCTGCTTTCAGCGCTGACTCATGGGGGAAGGCAGGCAAAAGAACAAAAAGATGAAATTGTTTCGGAAGTCCCGTGGAAGGTGGGCCCACCCATAGGGTTTGGATGTGTTCCCTTACTAAGCACTTATGAAGCACCTATGTGCAGGCACTGTACCAGGTGCTCCAACAAGACCAACATGGGAGGAATACATCTGAATCGGCCCCACATCATTCAGTCTTGGCTCAGATTTCAGATGCTCCAACTCTGCACTGATTGCTTAGGTCTCCGAGCGCCCTCTGCTGCCCAGAGCTGAGAATGCAATGCAAGGAATTAGCTGCGATAGGTGCCCGGGAGCAGAAAACCCCTTTAAAAGGCATCTTGAGGCCCCTTTCCTCAGGAAAAGGCTCCCACAGCCAAGCCTGGTGACCTGAGTTTGACCCCAGGGTAGGAGAGAACTGATACCCACAAGTTGCCTTCTGACCGCTACCCACCCAGCATAGCACCCACGCCCCACCCACACATACAAAATGCATACTAAACAAATAATGCTTAAGATTTTTTTTTTTTTTTTGTCTTTTTAAAAGAGGGTCTCTCTATGTAGTCCTGAAACTATGTAAACCAGGCTGCCCTCAAAAACCTGCCTCTATTGGGTACTGGGATTAAAAACAGGAACCACCACACTGCTAAAGATTGTTCAGGGCTGGATGTGCTAGTGCATGCTTTTGATCCCTGTACTCAGGAGGTAGAGGAAGATGGATCTCTGTGAGTTCAAGGCTAACCTGGTCTACAAAAATGAGTCCAGGAGAGCCAGGGCCGTTACACACTGTTACACAGAGAAACCTTTGTCTCAGGGAAAAAAAAAAAAAGATTTACTTTTAACTCCTGTGTTTAGGGGGAACATGGTTCTGGTAGTGCAGGTGCCGGCAGAGTCCAGAGAGCATCAGGTCCCCTGGAGCGAGAGCTGCAGGCAGTTGTGAGCCATCTGACTTGGGTGCTGGGAACCAAACTCAGGTCCTCTGGACACGTTGCTAGCCACTGATCCATTAGCCCAGCTCTGAAATCATTTTTTTTTTTTTTAAAGAACAAAGCCTGGAGCTGTGGCTCAGTAGCCCAATGCTTGCCTGTGTGTGTTGAGGCCTCAGGTTCAAGCCTGGTACTGCCCCAGAAGGGGTAGGGATATTTGCACTTATTGAGACCCTTCCCTTTGCAGAAGACTTTATGCCATGGTGTGGGATCCAGGACTCCCCCACCCAGTCTTTGAGAAGCCTCACAGGAGGACCAAGGTGACTCCCCAGCAGCTCAGGCCTATTGGAGCGTGACCCTCTGCCTGCCTGTACTCAGCAGTGGCTGCTTCTCAGATGCCGGTGGCAATGTAAGTGGTGTCCAGTTGGAAAGCAAATATAAAAGTGCAAGGTGGCCAGAAACAAAGATGCCACACCTGGATGCACAGGAATGCTCAGAGAAGGGGCAGGTGCATAGCCAAAGGCCTACCACTGGCTGATGGATAAATAGCATTCCGCACATGCGGACTAAATCCACTGCAGTAAAACTGAGTGCAGTAGAGCTGGGCGTGGTGGGGATAACATCAGAGGGCTGCCATGAGTCCCAGGCCAGCACACGTAAGCTAGCTTGGAAAAGGACATTTCCCAGCGGCTTCCACAGGATGGTGGTGGAGTTCAGGTGGTACCCGGAGCCCCACACCCTACAACTGCTTAATGGAAGCAATGCACCCAGGGTAGAGACCAGGTTTGGCTCTGGTTTAGGTCCACAAGCAAAGGGAAGTTTTGTGTGTTTCAGTGGCTCTGACAGGAGCTGCAAACCCAGGGAGGGATGTGACAATTCTTCATGGTGAAGCTGCATTCCCAGGCAAGTCCAAGCTGACACAGGAGGAAAACCTGAGAGAGCCGTCAGGCTTGAGCACAATCCCAGAGGAAAAGGACACTTCAACCCTATGCCTTAAGTGCTCCACTGAAAACCACAGCCACCGATGGGACTGGAATTTATGTAACACAAATATATAAGAAAACGCAACCAAAAAACTAGTATCAAGTGCACAAGTTTCAGTGAAAAAGCATGACCTGTTGCCTCCACAAACCACTGATCCTACAATAAGGCTCCCAAAAAAATCTGGAAGCTGGAAATGGTGGCACATGCCTTTGATCCCAGCACTCAGGAGGCAGAGGCAGGGGAGATCTCTGGAGTTCAAGGCCAACCTGGTCTCCAGGGCTAGTTCCAGGACAACCAGGACTACATAGAGAAATCCTGTCACAAGGAAAAAAAAAAAAAAGGATTATATATGTGTCCAAACAACTAAAGACATTAATACACTCCCAGGGAAAACAATGAAATAAGGATGTCACCTCAAACACTGTCAACGAGAACGATTCATCAAAGGCTAGGATTGCTAAACCCCAATTAAAAGGTTGAGTATGAAAATCTCAAAAGCCAAATAAAAACAGTTTTCTAGATCATCATGGAGAAACTACAATGGGACCGTGGCTCCGGGTTGGCTTGCTGTCCACCGTGCAGACAGCCCAGGCCCTGCTCAGACTCCGTGGACCAATCAATCAGTCCCCTCGGTCAGAGCCAGGCTTCCCCAGGCACCCTCTTGGCAATGCCTGTTCCTGCCGCCAGTCCAAGCACCAAAACCTCTTCCCTTCCAGACAGGTCTCTGGAGCTTACATGGGACAAGGCAGTAGGGTGCTACATAGCCCTGGTTGGCCTAGAACTCACTATGTCAGCCAGACTGTCCTCAAACTTACTGTAATCAATCTGCCTCTGCTTCTGCCTTCTGAGTACTGGGATGGAGAGGGTGGTCACCATGCCTGGCCAGTTGTTACAGCCTGGCCTGCTCTGCACAGCCCAGTGGTCACCTCTAGTCAATGGTGACAATTTCAAGAAATAGAAAGTCTCAGAAGTAGCTCACAGCAATTTCTGTGCTACTACACAGGACTGTGTCAGGCTATCCTCACAGGGTTTTAAAATCATGTAAAAATGTCACAATCTACGATCTCCCACACCACCATAGTAGTCAGTCTAGTTTCATTTTTTTTTTTTTTTTTTTTTTGCTTGTTTGTTTTTCAAGACAGGGTTTCCCTGTGCAGCCTTGGCTGTCCCAGAACTCAGAGATTTGCCTGTCTCTGCCCCCAAATCCCCCCTGCGCCGAGTGCTAGGAGTCACCACTACCTGACAGGTGCAATTTTTATACACTCTTCCTCAACAACTTAAAATGCAAGTCCCCTGGGCTGGAGAGATGGCTCAGCAGTTAAGAGCACCGACTGCTTTTCCAGAGGTCCTGAGTTCAATTCCCAGCAACCACATGGTGGCTCACAACCATCTGTAATGGGATCTGATGCCCTCTTCTGGTGTGTTCAAAAACAGCTACAGTGTAATCATATAAATAAATAAATCTTTTTAAAAAATGCAAGTCCCCTACACAAAACATATTTACCCATCACAATGGGTAGAAACACTTGTCACACGGCCTGTTACCTGAACTTGACCACATCAAAATGGAAGGCGAACACTAACTCCCCACACATGCGCCCTGACACACATCACACAAAGTACTAACTAGCAAACTCCTTAAAACCCTCCTCACTTCCACTGAGAGGGAAACCTCGCATCTCAGCAGATCTGTGACCACCAAAGAATGAACCACACAGGCATCACGTAAACTGGTCATTTATTAGCATGGACCATTAGACACGGCAGCTTCCAGCGTGCCGAGGGAGGGAGGGAGGGGGAAGCCGGCCGGGCAGCAGGCTCTCACTTCTTCCACTCATTCTTGTCGTAGTCCCACTTGGCGGAGAAGCCCTGAATGGGGTTGGCCTTCATGTCCAGCATCCGCTTGGTCTGCATGGCCACCCAGTCATGATCAAAGGTATGAGGGATGGGGCCATACACTGTGGTAAGAACAACTGTGAGGAAGGCTGCCCGACTGGGACAGCACTGCCCAGGCCTTCCATGGCTCAGGGGCTCCCCATCCACAAGAAAGCCATCTGCCCCAGGCCCTCTCTCACATGCTTTAGGAACCCCTATCTGTGAAAGGTCAGCAGGGAAGGCCTACGCATTAAGCTGTCAGTGGCAGACTCCGCAGGGCAGCCCAGCACACAGCTAGGGGTGCCACTCGGAGGACTGGCATGTTAGTAATCTGCAGCCACACTCAGGAGGGGTGGGCCTGCTCAGAATGCAACACGACCCAACCCAGAGAGCATGCACGTTAGAGCAGGCAAGTTCAACAGTGTCCACACACTATCAAAAAGGCCTCGCACCCCAGACTCCAGATGCTTGGGAACAGCCAGCCAGCCACACCGCCAGCCACACAGCAAATGGGTCTCCTAGCTCACACTATGTAGCCCTCTGTGGACGTGAGACTTAAGGAAGCAGATCCAGGCTACAGAACATGGGACGCTACCCAAAGCAAACCTGTGTTGCTCCACCACAAGGACAGTTGGCCATGCAAAAGGCACACTCTAGCTCATAACTGTTCCCATGATTACAGCCTCTATCCAGCCTGGGCTTGGAGGCCATGTGAGACCCAACAGTACCAAGAGCTACAGCTGTCCTGGGCCTTGCCTCACCCTCTCCACTTACCAAAGCTCTTCTCCCAAATCAAAACGAGCGCAGTGAAGCCGATGAAGAACATGGCCAAGCCCACAACTGTCTTCCACTCATTGGTGCCCCTGTTCATCTCAGCGAAGCTCTCGTTAAACTGGATGCGGTACACTGAACGAAACACACGCAAGGTAAACATAAAGAATGTGTACAGAGGGCTCAGCCCCCCCTCCCTGAAGAAACCCATGCCAGGGACGGCACAGGCTAGGCCAGAACACACAACTGTGCACAGATCTGCGCTCACACATTAGCACACATAGAGAAAATGCAGAGGTGACCGAGAGCAAAGCACTTGGAGGTCACGTGAGGTCACACGGCTCTCCCATGTTTTCACAGCACACGGTATTCAGCTGATTTTTTGGCAGAGCCACACCCATCCTGTGTATCGAGGAGCTGTAATCTCCACGCCTTGCTCCTCGCTGAAGGCTAAGGCAGCAGTACCAAATCGCTATCCCGAAGCCCAGCCAGGAGATCTCATCTAGTCCAGTCACCTCCATACACTACTGATTTCTGTGCACAGCCTCTGATACCTACACTGGACTTTCTCATCCCTGGAAAGGCTGCTCCAGTCGGCCTTCTCCTTCTCCTTCAGGGCCTTCTGGCTGGCAGACAGCATCTTGACATGGGCCACGTCAGGCAAGGGGTAGTCACGCCGATCAACGTAAGCAGGGAGAGCATAGTCTTCACTCTTCACAACACTCCCTAAGACATAGTGGGTAAATCTGAAAACCGTATGGATGGGCATCTAGGCAGAAGGATGATGGCAGGTCAATGGTTAAAGGAAAGTCTGACCTAACCAAACCCTAGGACTTATAGTCACCAGAGGCAGGACCCGAGCTGAGGGTTGTTTGTTGGACAAGCAATTGGACTAAAGGAAGACACAACTGCAGGGTCTCACACTCAGAACATAAAACTTAAAAAGGGAAGGCGGCTGTTGCAGAGTGACCCCAGCGGCCTCATACACTGAGCCACCACTCACTAGTTTATTAAGAACTTACCAATTACCTACTGCTCACTAAGGCTAACTCTGGACATATATGGATGGGATTGTCAGGAAACAAGCGTCTCTACCTCCATGGGCTCACACTCTGTAAGTGAGAACCGAGCAAGACATGACACGTGGGTCCCCCTCGAGGAGTGCACGTGTCAGGAAGCAGAAGGTGGCCCTCAAGACTCCAAGGGAAGAATGCTGTGCTCAATAAGCAGACCCACAACAGGTCAGTTCTGCTTTCCTTGGATGTTTACCACTTAAAACATTCAGAAACAGTCAAGTCAGCCCGAAGTGAGCAGTGGAAAAAGCCAGACCCGCGGGGAGGCTCCGGCTGCCCCGTCACAGTGAGCATGCACCTAGCTAGCAGTACTGTGGCTCTTCCACGTGTTTATTTTGGTACACAAATGACCACTGAATCTCCACTCTTCTCTTCAACCTCATCCCAACAGAACCTGAACCAAAACAGCCAGAATTACTCTCCGACTTGAACTCTTAGCATCCCATAAAGCTGGGCATGACAGCACCCGCCGAACCCAAGCACTCGGCAGGCTGAAGCAGGAAAGCTCAGGCTTGAGACCTGACTGATCAATCACAGAAACGCTGTCCTAACTAAAACTAGGAGACAATAAGAAAAAGAACGGCAGCTACTGAACGTTCTTACCAAGTTCAACACACACACCCTCAATCCTATTTCTCTGGCTTAAAAGACTTGGACTGCAGGCTAGTGAAATAGATGTAAATTAGAGTGACAATGTTCCAGAATCAATCAACTCTGATGATAATAGCACATACCAGCAACTACACTAAAAAGAAGTGACTTAAGTGGCCCAAAGTATTGTCAATTACAGCTCTGCTATCAGACTGCCATAAACTGTCATGGTCTCAGAGCACAAGAGCCATAAAACACTATATTCTAGATCAAGAATGTGTAAGTATTTTCTAAGTATACTTCAGAGCTCTGTGCCTGTCCCAGGGACCAGAGGAAAGCAAAGGCCGAACACTCCTCTTTCAAAGGACAGAGGTGCAGAGCCCACAGTCAGCTTCCTCGTAGCTGCAGTAACCAGTGCAGGGCCAAGTTTCCCCAGGCCCACGTGTGCAAGCGTGGCAGGGAAGTGACCTCACTTGAGCGAGTGGCCTCACTAGGCAAGGACTGGCACCATCCCCACCTGAAGCATGAGAAACGGCAAGACACCAATGGCTGGGGGCCATGCCGAGCACAAAGACAAGTCCCAAGCAACCAACCTTGCTCTTCATCCCTCTTTGGGCCTAAAGGCTGTGGGGGAGGGGGAGCTGACAGCCTCACTTCCAAGTAGACTCCGGTTGTAGAAACCTTCCCTACCTTCCCACGCATATACCAGGCCTCAGACGCCCGTCATGCCCTCAGTAAACCTGAATCCTTGGGGGAAATCTACAAAATAATAATAAAAGGGTGGAAAAAAGCAAAGATTCTGCATTCAAAAGATTACTTCTCACCCAAGGTGAGCGTTGCCGGCTGGTCAGGTGTCAGGCGTTAGGGCTCAGGTCCTTTCTTGGTCACGTCACAGCACAAATACCTCAACTGACAGCAGTGCCCCAGCAGAGTCTCAAAGCATCCTAACACTGTAAGCACGGAGGACAAGGAGATTGCAGCTCCTTGTCCACTGGCCAGACTAATAAGAAAATGACAGCCAAGCCAAACTGAAAAGCAGTCTTGTCACAGATGTCTGTCCTTGGAGGTGGAGCATGTCTTTCCATGATGGTTAATGAAAGAGGGACTTCCTTACCCAACACCCTTCGACAACACCTATGTCTCAGCCTGCACCTATGGTGCCATGCTCTGTGGAGAGCAAGAGCACACAGCACTGTCACTGCTGCAGGACGGCCTCACCAACCACCAAGGAGGCTGCTGCAGGAGAATGCGCACTGCTGTCTGGGCCTCTAGATGGACAAACCTCGTTCTCCAAACTTCTCATCTGCAGCCCAAGCCTCACGCCTCACACTGCTGCCCTTCAGCAGCAGACCTTTCTTTTTGAAGCCTTCCAGAGTGCCGGCCAGGCTGACTAACACCACCTTCACGGGGCCAGCCCGCTCCCTACTGCAAGTTCTCTGTGGAAGGTCCACCTCACACACTATCTTATTCTCGGGGCCTAACACTGGTACAAAGGACATGCTTCATATATGCCCAGCTAAGGTGGTGATACGCCAGGCTCAGAACCAAAACCCTGCGTGTCTGTGCGTTTCAACTCAGAAGGCAGATCCTTAAGACACCAGGAGCTGGTCCGTGACTGAAATGAAATCCACACAGCTCAGACTCAAGCCCACCAGCCTCCCTTTGCTTCCACTGCTTCAGCAACACAAGTGGGGCTTGGTGAGTTTACAGAGTTCTGTGGAAGGCAAAGGTTTCAGTCAGTCATGGAAACAGACAGAAGGGACAGAACTTTACAGCTGTGGTACTGTGCCTTTAACCACAGCACTGTGAGGAACCCTGTGAATTCAAAGCCAGTCAGAGTTATACAGTGAAGACAGGGAGGAAGGAGGAAAGGAAGAAGGAAGGGTAGGAGGGAGAGAGAGAGAACCAGACAGAAATATAAGAGGAAAATAAATCAAGCAAAGACCCAGACTAATAGGATTTATCCATGTTCCTCCAAGCAGACAAATGCCCTGTTCAAATTCTCCCTAAAATCCCTACAAGGTCAAGTTGCCAGGCATCTTTGTTAAAACCCCAGCACAGGCTCTTAGACATAGGGGCAAAAAGACATTAAGTTAGCCTATGTGAAAATAAAAGTCCTTAGCCAAGCACAGCAGTGCACATCTTTAATCCCAGACCACGGGAGGCAGAGGCAGGTTATGTCTCTGAGTTGCAGGGCAGCTAGAGCTGCAGAGAAACCCCCATCATGAGAAACCAAAGAGAGGGAAAAAAAAAAAAAAAAAAAAAAACCCAAAAAGAAAGGAAGGGAAGTAAAAGTCCCACTCACCATGTGCTCGAAGGCACACCGAAGTAGAAATGGCTCTCTTGCCAATTAGGCTAAGTGCCCTGGTAGCCAACATTCTGAAAGACAAAAAACAGTACATCTCTAACAATGAGAGAAAACACCTTTTGGCAGAAGTCTTTTTGCCACGGAACATTATTCCCCCAACGTTAAATGCTTTTGTTGTTGTTGTTATGACTTCATCAGCTTTTGAAGGCACAGGCTGGCCTGAATGCTTCCACTGTATCTTCCTCTACCCCGTAAAAGCTGGCTTTATAGACCAGAGGCATGCACCCAGGATCCGTTTTGTATTACTGATGCGAAGGCATGAAACAGCAAGGAGGATGTTCTCCTACTTAGTATGCATTTACGGAGCTTCCTGGTATCAAACCAAGGACTTGTAATATACATGGCTTTGGCCAATTACTAAATAAAAAAGACCTGGCTTCTTAAAAAATAACTAGGAAGACGAAATAACTGAAACTAGAACTCGGTATAGCACGGTATAGCTGCTCCTCGCTGTGGCAGCACACAGCCTGCGACTGGGTTTTTTATTTTAAAAATCGACTTGCGCGGAGACTGCGAAGGGCAAGCGGAGGAGGCCACACAGGGCCTAGCCCTGGCCTGCTTCCCGTCCCCGCGGCCCGCAGGCGACCTAGATGACCCTGTCACCCGCCCCAGCGACCCGAGCTCCACGCCTCACTTTAGCACAACCCCCTTGGATTCGTTCCCCGAGAGAGAACGTCTGAGCCCGAAAAAATAACGCCCGGGGCGGCAGAAATCGTAGCGTGACGTCAGGGCTCAGCTCGCCGGCCCTCGGGCCTGGCGGAGCGGGAACGCCCGATGCGGGGCTGGCCGGATCCGAACGGCAAACGGGGACCCAAGACGACAGACCCGCCCGGGAAGCGGGCGCCCCAAGGTCACGGAGCTGCTCAGGTTCCCGGTCCGGGGGCGCCGCAGAGGCACCGCTCCCGCCCCGGCGTCCCAGGTCCTCGGCCCTCGGCCGCGCCGCCCTCACCCGCTGTCAAAGGCCGTCACCTGCCACTGCTGCTCAGGCGACCGCCGCGACCGCCCTCTACACCCCGGGTGCTCGCGACCGGAAGAGCGGAAGCCTCACCGGAAGAGCAAGACAGTGCCGCGAAGCATCGCGGGAATCGAGGAAGCCCCGCCCCACGCCCGTCCGATTCCGATCGCGGTGCGGCAACTGTCGCGAAAGGCGGGGAAGCGGGCCGCGCTGCTTTCTGGCAGTCGCTAGCGGCTCCGCTTTCCGGCGGACGGGCTGAGTCGGGCGGGAGGCTGCTGCTGGAGGAGGTGGGAGCCTGTGTGTAGCACAGCGTGCAGCCCCGGGGGGTCGTGTTTTGTACCGGGGTGCGTTGGTCGCGACGCGGCCAGCTCGGCTCAGCATGCCCGGCGTGAAGCTGACCACCCAGGCCTACTGCAAGATGGTGCTTCACGGCGCCAAGTACCCGCACTGCGCCGTCAACGGGCTTCTGGTGGCCGAGAGGCAGAGGCCGCGCAAGGAGCATCCTCCCGGCGCGGGCAGCCACACTCTCTTCGTGGACTGCATCCCGCTCTTCCACGGCACGCTGGCTCTGACGCCCATGCTGGAGGTGGCGCTCACCCTAGTAAGCTCGGGGCCACGGCGGGGTTCTGGGCTGGGCGAAGTCAGGCGTCCTTCGCGGGAGGAGCATCTGCTGGAAGCGTAGCAAGCTCTCGAGGTTTTGTAAAATTACCAAGAATCTGAGTGTGCTGTCCATTCTTAAAACCAGCACTCGGGATAGGGAGGCAAGCGGATCTATTAGGAGTTCGAGGCCAGCCTGGTCTACGTAGTGAGCCCTGGGATGGGTAACGTTTAAAATTTAAACTTAATGTGCTTGTGCACAAAGAAAGACGCCTGTACCGTGTAAACCTCTAGTTTGACAGGCTGTATTTTGTCGGCCCGCTTGCCTTTTTTCTCCCCCGACGTTGAAGTCTATTGCAAAACTTGCTGTCTTAGCAAGATTATAAGTCATAATACCGACTGCTATTTTGCTTTTGTCAATCAAACTTGCTTTCTCTGCTCAAGAGACAATTGCAAGACCCAAAATTATAACTTTCTGGAGTTCTTCTTTATAAAGCCCTGGACTGATATGCTAAGGCCAGGTGCAGTCCTGCTCCCATTATCTGCATAAAAAGCTCCGGACCCTGATCCACCCAGTCTCTCTACAGCTTCGTTTACATCTCAAAAGGAGCTCTGAGAAGAAACGCTAATCCTGTCTCCCCCTCCCCTACCAAAATGACTTCAACTTGTCAGAGATTTGTTTTGAATGTAGCCCCTGCCAGCCTCACTCTCCCAGCACTTCTGCTCTAGATTGCTGAGAGCTGGATTACAGGCGTGGCTAGCATTCCTTGACGTCTCTTTGCTTTGTTTGGGGGGGTGCTGGGGGCCGGAGGGACAGTATTTCACTTTTGTGGGCTTGGCCGGTTTGGGACTCTTCTGTAGACCAGGCTAGCCTCCTACACACAGGTTAGCCTGCCTCCATCTGAGAGCTAGGACTAAAGGTGGGCACCACCACGCCTTGCTCATCCATTACTTAACTTACATTAAAGCACCAAAGGGAATTTCCCACAGACTACAAGTGCCTTTAGGCAAGTTGTCTTGTTGCACGGTTTTGTGGTGTGTGTGTCTTAAAGAGTTATTGTATGGGTTGTTGTTGTTTTTTAAGATTCTTTCCGAGCAGGAGGAAGATTTTCTGGTGATACTTACTTCCTGAAGAAGAGTGCTTTTAGTGCCTGAAGTATCTCCTGGGGATTCCTGTGCATGTTTCTGGCCACTGTCTTAATTGTTCTGTTAGCAAGGGAGTTGCAGGCAGATGAATCTGGAGGCTTCCTCACCCGGCCCTGCCTTCAATAGTCAGGCAGGGTTCTTGGGTTCTCCCCTGAGCTTGACTTGTGGTGGGTTGAACCCAGGGCTCAGTTAGACTCACATTGGTAGTGGTCTGACAAGCTCTGTGCTGAAGAGCGCACGCACCAGCTAATGGAGGAGCTGGAAGGATGGCTCAGTGGTTGGAGCACTGGTTGCTCTTGTAGGAGAACTGTCCTAACTAGGCCAGGCACCTCCAGCCGCCAGTAACTCCGTCTCCATACTCCCTCCCACGGCTTCTGTGTGCACTGAACTTACATGCCCATACTCACTTGTAGACCCTGAATTAAAAGTGAAACGAGGGCCAGGTGAAGTGGCCTTTAAGTTCTTAAAGTTCAAGGCCAGCCTGGTCTACAGAACTAGTTCCAGGACAGCCAGGGCTATATAATGACACCCTGTCTTGAAAAACAAAACAAATTTTTTTGTTTGTTTGTTTGTTTTTTCCCCTTAAAAAGTTGGCTCATCAAAGCTGGAGGATTAGGATGGTCAGGGCTTTCAAATGTCTGGCCAGCCCAGCACCCCAGCCATGTGACCTGCCTGGGAGCCTTCGTCAGAGGCAGTCTGACTGTCAACTGTCTTGGACCCTGTGCACCGAATGCTGTGACCACTCTCTTCCAATGCTGTCTCCACTGCGTCCCTTTAACAGAGGGCAAACACTGAGTTCCCAGCACACAGCTTAATAATAGTTCTCGGGCCTGGGTTCCATTGTGTTAAACTCCAGTGCCCATGGACTGTCCCCCTCGGGTTCTTGTTAATCTATCCCTTCATCTCCTGCCAGCCTCAGTCTCAGATGAGCCAGCCTCTGCATCAGGTTGCAGACTCCGCTTGAAGGACCTCTCCAGATGGTGCATCTGTCCCAGGATGTGACCCCACACCTATGGGAGCAGCAGAGTCCCTTAGAGCAGTTCGCCCGCTGCTCCCTGTCCCTGTCCCTGCACATACCTCCTGACCCTCCGCTGTGTCTTCCCAAACACAGAGTTCCTAGTACTTTGTTCTCTCCTGCACGTGCCCTCAGCCCCAATATCCTCCACCACACCCCTGGGCTGTCTAACCAGCCCCGTGGCTCCTGAGTTTCCTCGGTTTGTGCTGTTTGCTTTGCAGCCTTGCTCACTGAAGGCCAGGAGAGGTCTCTGAGTTTGGAGCCTGCCAGTGCAGGCTGTGGAAGTTTTTTTTTTTTGTTTGTTTTTTTTTCGAGGCAGGGTTTCTCTGTGTAGTCCGGGCTGTCCTGGAACTCGCTCGGTAGACCAGGCTGGCCTCGAACTCAGAAATCCGCCTGCCTCTGCCTCCCAAGTGCTGGGATTAAAGGCGTGCGCCACCACCGCCCGGCTGGTTGTGGAAGTTTTAACAGCAGTAGGCAGGACCCATGCAGTTACTTTGGTGACGCCCCATCCTGGTGGCTCCCGCTGCCGAGGAGCTCACACTGGAATGAACTCGGTAAAGACAAGCCAGCCACTTCTTAACGTGTGTTCTGCCAAAGGGCAGCATGAGACTCCTTTGAAGGGATTTCTATTATCATTTTCCATTAGACAAAAATCCTTGCATTTCCGGGTGCTTTTCATCTGTTTAAGTACTTATGCCTGTTATTTATCCTCAAGCCCTTTGACGTAGGCAGTGAAGGAATTACTCCTAATAGCAAAAACCCATAAAAAGGTTGGTAGGGAAATTAGCATAGCCCTGTTTCTCTAAGCCCCTTTGTCTCTCCCCTGCCTCGGTTTCTGCTGCAACCTGCCGGTTTCTGCTGCAACCTGCGGCAGTGGCTCTCTGAATTCTGCTCAGACGACTTTCTTACCATGATGTGGTTCCAGGCAGTTTTCTTCTTACAGTCTCCACTCCCTGCTCCTCAGCAGCAGCTCCTGCTCCCCCAGACTCTCTTCCAAGGAGAAGTCAGGGCTAGCCTGAGAAGTAGCTCAGTGAAACCCTGAAGGCCTGCTTCTTGCTACAGACAGGTTTGACCAGGTTACCCTCCACTTGGTCGTGCAGGGTCAGGCGTGGTGTGTCTCTTCTCCTTGCCCGGTCTCTGGTTATTATGGAGTCACCTGAGATAGACTACGGTGCTTAAATACAATGTTAGCAGGCTTTCGGAGAGGGGCCATCTGTGCAGTCTTAACAGGAGCTAAAGGGTTGGTTCTGGCCCCTCAACAGCTCTCCAGTGTGGCTGGCCCAGAACAGCATAGAGGACATTGAGCAGAGGGGCAGGCTCACACCCAGCTAAGAGCTTTCTCCTTCCCCTGTGAAGGTAAAGATATGTCTGCGGCTCACTTACCTCCCTACGGTCTGGACAGCTGTTTGCTCTTCTGTGCTGTTCTTAATAAGCTACATGGTAGAGGCCTGGGTTTTCCGATGGCCGAACTGGGAAGACGCCCATTAGCAGAGGTCAGCTTCAGGGTTGTGCTTTGTCTTGGCCCACTTGGGAAGAAGCAGGGTACGTGACTGTGGACTGCCACTCCAGGCCACCCAGCTTTTCGTGGGGCTTTTGGGCTTCTCTCAGGGCTCTGAGGCCTCTGGATGCCTGTCCAGCAGTCTATCCCCATCTACTACCTCAGTCTTCAGAGGCCGCCTAACCCTGGTTGGTTTGTTTTGTTAATTACTTAGGGGCTAGAGAGATGGCTCCATGGTTGAGAGCACTTGGTACTCTTCAGTAGACCGAGTTCAGTTCCCAGCACCTGTGTCAGGTGACTCACAATAGTTTGTGCCTCCAGTTCCAGGGAATCTGACACCTTTGACCTCCACAGATGTCATGTGTATGGCCTCTGTGTATGTCTGGGGGGGGGGGGGCGTGTGTGTGTGTGTTGCTTGTGGAAGCCAGAATGTCAAATCTACAGAATTACATACAGTTGTGAGCTACCATGTGGGTGCTCTATGAAAATATCCAGAACTCTTAACTACTGAGTCATCTCTCCAACCCTCTTCCCCTATTTTAAAACATTTCCCTGCCTCTGCATGCAGGAGGGCTCTGCTCCCTGGTGCTGTTCCCTGGTGGATGGATAGACAGTGTGCAGAGCCTCAGCATTCGTGAGTTGGATGGAGACGGAAACATACAGTGAAAATTAAAATTCTTCGCAGTTCCTAGAGCCAAGCCAGAGCTTTTATGGCCTGGTTTACTTTATGCCTCCCCACAGAGTTCTCAGAGTTCCAGGTCACAGCATTACGTCCTCCACTGGAATTTATTTGGGTGCCTGGGATTTTTACATAGGAATTCATCCTTACCAGACACAGGGAATGAAACATGTGCTGCATTTGTCACAGGAGTCAGCCCAGTGGCTGTGCTCAGAACAGATTCAAGGTGGTATAGTATATGTTAGAGGCAGATATGAATCCTGGACCTTTTGTCTGAAGAGCCAGAGGTGACTTTACTGAAAGCTAATTCTGTGTTGTTGAGGGATAAAATATGTGTTGTGCCCCAGTAGTAAATACAGCATGGCTGTGTTCAGCTGAACAGACTGCAGAAGATAGTCACAAGCAGAGAGATTGTCCTTAGTTCTCTGTGTAGGACCAGAGTAAGCATGGGCTCCTTAAACAGGTCAGCGGGTATGGTATGGAGACAGAAGTGGTCAGGAGGGTGTCGCTGTAGACCCAGGAAATCAGACTAGAAAGGGGGTGCCCAGAACTTGCAGGAACCAGCCCCATTGTAGACTGCTCACCTGTGAGACAAAGAGTTAACGTTTTATGCCACTGTATTTGAGTTCCTTGTGTCAAGAGCAGTAAATAGAAAATAGGCAGGCCCTGAGACAGGGGAGCTGGCCAGAGGTAGGGTCGCCTGCAGCAAAGACAGGTCAGCTTTGAGTTCAGGGAAAGGGGCTAAACCCAAAGTTTAGAGTAAGACCCTCTGATGGTGTGTGGCGATAAGTTTGGGAAGGAAAGAAACTTCCGGTAGGGGCATTTCTAGCACCTGTTCCCTTAAAAGGACGTGGTCACACGTGACTAGCTTTGCAGGGGTTTGTGCAGTGGAGCCATTATAAATATTTGGGGATGTAACTCTAATCTTTTGGGTAGATGGCCAGCATTTTTAGCTGGTTCAGTGAGCCCTGGTTTTGTCCCAATATGGTAACTCATGAGTTCTTGGGAATTTGGAAGTATTCTAGTCCACATGAGCCAGGGGCCCTAAGACCTGTCTTAATGTCTGTTTTTAGTCATGAAGGACAATGGGGTCTGAACCAGCGTCTGCGGGGAAAGCAGGCTTTAAAAATAGTCAATTTGGTTTTTAAGACTGTTTTCTTGGACCTGGAAGTGGTGCCAGCATATACCTTTAATCCCAACACCCAGGAACCACAGGCAGGCAGATCTCAGAGTTCAAGGTCAACCTGGTTTACAGAGTGAGTTCGAGGACATCTAGGGTTGTACAGAGAAACCTTGTCTCCAAAAAAAAAAAAAAAAACAGTAATCTTGTGCAGCTCAGGTACCCACACTGTGAGCTTCTGGCCACAAACTTAAGATCTTTCTGCATAAGTTTCCAAATACTAAAACCACAAATATATGCTACCATGTCCAACTTGCATTGCTGGGGTTTTGGGTTTTGGCTTTAAGATTTATTCTATTTTTGTGTATGTCTGCCACAGGCAGGCATTAGCCCTGCAGAAAGCTAGATCGGGTGTGATAAGAGTGCCCTGTGGAGCAGAGCAATTCTGAAAGTCTGTCGCTGCCCCTGTTTCCAGCACAGTGCTGTAAGCATGCTACACTGCAAAAGACATGGGTGGTGCCATTTGCACCGCCCCAGCAGCCTGTTTATAGTACTCTGACCCTGGCAAGCATCACAAGTAAGTGACTGAGAATGTTAAAGCCCATATCAAAGACTTCAGACAAGATGAGGGTCCTGTCTGGATCTGTTCCTATGAACTGTGCATCCTCAGAGCCTCTCTGAATATTCGTTCTTATTTACAGAGGTTAAACTTTAAATATGGCATCTCCAGCCTTCTGTGTATCTCAGATTCTAAGATAGCGTAAGTGCTCAGCGTATTTGAGACAGCAGTGTCACGGTGTGGAAAGGTTGGAACCAGTATAAAGTGACGAGGATTTCTCAAGCTTCAGGGTGCTTCCCTCACACACAGTGTGGCTGCTGCTACTGTGTGGTATCGGCTGCTGTGCCCGGTGCAGCCAGGAGGGTGGGAGGTGTCTGCCTCTGGGCCCTGAACTCTTGAGTTCTCACTTCGCTGTAGTCAGAGGAAGGACAATTGGATGTGTGGGTTGTCTGTTTGGGGGAGGGGTGCGCTGTCACAGACCTGGTGCTGAGGTCCTCTTCCCATTTCTATTCCTCTCAGATTGACTCATGGTGCAAAGACAACAGCTATGTGATCGCCGGCTATTACCAAGCTAACGAGCGTGTGAAGGATGCCAGGTATGGGTTGTAGGCTGTGGGTGGAGGGTTCGAAGCCACAGAGCCGTCACTGAGGTGACCTTGACCCTCTATGGGCTTCAGTTGGCAAAGCCTGTGCAGGTTGCCACCTCCCAGCCCTGCTTTACCAGGTGTGCAGTGCTTGACCAGATGAGCAGCCAGGCTTTTGTCCATGGCTCCTTTGTTGCGCAGGGAAGGAGCTCAAAAAGAGGGGGGCAGCCACCAGCTCTGCCTGTGTCCACCAGCCTGCTGCGTCCCACTCCCAAACTAGAGGCTGTGGAAGGCACACTCACTCTCTTGAGGGAGTAAAGTGGTTTGGGGTTTGGAGCTCTTAGGATGGGGGCCTATGGTGAAAATGTGGTCTTTGGTACCTGAATTGGCTCCGGGTTCCTGCGCCGACAATGTCCCCACCTCTGCTCTGTCTTGAGCAGGCTAAGTTTATGTCTGCTTCAGTCTGGGCCCCATGAATCTAGCCAAGGACACCTTCTGTCAGGGTGGCTTAAGGAGCTAATAGGTGGGCGATTCCTGAAGGGGTGGGCCATGGATGGACTCAGGAGCTGTGTACAGGGACCAAGCCAGTGACAGCAGCCTCCATCCCTTAGCCCTCCAGGGCCAGCGAGGAAGAGCTGATAAAGAAGGCCACCTCCAGAGGAGCAACATCCTTTGGCCACAGGACATGGCCAGCATCATGATAGGTCCCACGTCAGGGAAGGGAGGCCCAGATCAGTCGTACTGATGTCCCTCTTCCATGCCCTCTGCTGTCCTCCAGAGGCTTCCTTTGGCTGCAGCCAGCTAGAAGCCAGGGGACAGCTGGAAAATACCCACACAGTAAGTACTGGGGTTTTCTTGTGTGGTTAGATGGAGCCAACAGACCCCAGTGTGCTTATGTAGTGTGGGCGGTAGAATGGCCCACAGGCTCTTCTAGAAACAAAGCAGTGAGCTGGAGGTGCCCCACTACTGTCACTGAGGCTTGGGGGTTTTCAAGAGTGGTGCCTTCTCATTGAGTCAGTCCGGGTACTCTGGGGCTCCCCACACCTGTGAAAGCCCTGTGTTCGGGTGCCCTGGCTCTGCAGCCACCTCTTGTTCTCTGTGCCCTCTGGCCCTTGATTCTTCCTCTGAGTGGGTGACAAGTGCTTGTCCACCCTACACAAAAACTGCTGTGGAGAGCCAAACAACCAACTCTGCTGAGCCAAGCGGAAAGGGGCAGGCTATAGCCGCAGAGGTTGCAGACCTCTCCCAGCAGCGTGGCTGGGAAGCTTCGTCAGTGTGAGGTGCCAATGTCATTGATCAAACAGTATGACACCAAATTGAGAGCTCACAGCACAAGAAGATGTAAAATGCCTTAGAGTCCTAAAAAGTGGTTTGATTTAAAAAGAAGATTGAGTTGTTAGGCCCTGGGCCTCCTGTGACGAGTTCCTGTGGGTGAGCCACTCGGTCTGTACAGCCCACAGCCCAGCAGCCCGTCAGCTGCCCTAGGCCACACTCCAGGGAGCATCTCCCTTCAGAAGGTGCCCGAGGGTCCGCCCTGGCGTTGACAGCCCTGAGTCATCTGACTGGAGCCGAAAGGCGCCGACAGGCACCGTCACTGGCTCCATCCCAGTAACTAACTCGGGTGGTGGTGAGCTGTACTGACAGGGACTGCTCAGCTCAGCTAGAGTATTGTAGAGCTCAAAGATCCTTCTCCACAGCCCAAACCAGGTGGCAGAGAAGGTGGCCTCCAGGATCGCAGAGGGCTTCAGTGACGCCGCGCTCATCATGGTGAGTCTCATGGAGAGTCGTCCCCATGCTGTGTGAGTTTCCCTGCTGGGGCTGCCCCAGCTCCAGGCCTTAAATGTTTAGTCATGGTGGTGGGTGAGTGCGTACCGCTGCCAGCACGACACTGGGACAGGGCCTCTCACCTCATGCAGTCTCGGTCTGCTCTCCAACCTCACTAGCCCAAATCCCTGGTGGTGGCTCAGTAAATACCAGGGCCACTGGCCAAGCCGGGAGGTTGGGAAGTAGGGCTGCATTACACACTCTGAGAGGGAGCGAGGGAGGGGTCTGGTTGGGGCACACTGCCCAGCTTTGTGGAAAGATGGGAAGAGCTCACACTCGCCCTGCACCACAGAGTCCCTTGGTATGGGCATACCTGTGCTGCTCTCGAGGGAGCCCAGGCCCGCCCTTCTCACACTGTACTCACACCTGTACCCTCCCTTCTCCTCAGGTGGACAATGCCAAGTTCACGATGGACTGCGCAGCGCCCACCATCCACGTGTATGAGCAGCACGAGAACAGGTGGCGGTGCAGAGACCCACACCAGTGAGTGTAGCCCAGCCTCGGCCTGGGTGTGGGTTCCTGTATAGTGCGGGGTCTGGGTGGTACACCATGGTCTCCACACATACCTCCAATCATTGTTTGCTTTCTGATCTCATGGATGCCTCAGCCATGTTCCTCGAGGTTCTCCAGTGCCCCATTTGGAGGGACGTGTCCATCCACGCAAGTCCATGTTCCTGTGTTCCCAGCAGGTGCTCTGTCCTTAGCAGCCTGTGACAGGGTAGGTATGAGGCTGACTTCTGTCTGTCCTGCAGCGACTACTGTGAGGATTGGCCGGAGGCACAGAGGATCTCAGCCTCACTCCTGGACAGCCGCTCCTATGAGACACTCGTGGATTTCGATAATCACCTGGACGACATTCGGAGCGACTGGACAAACCCTGAGATCAACAAAGCTGTCCTGCACCTGTGCTAGACCAGGCCCAGGACTGGAGAGCACACTACAGAGAAGATGGAAGCTATTTTTAAATGGAGAGGAATAGTGGGTTAGCCCGAAGGCAAGCTGCAAGTCTGATGTGTGCCTTGGAAGGAAGGGGTGCGGTCGGCGTCCTGCAGGGCAGGGCTGTGGAGAGAGTGGAGGGCGCCTAGGCTTTGGGTTCTCAGTCCTGTACCGCCCGGTCCTGCCCACCAAAGCTCGCTCTGCTTGTCCCAGGACATTCCCATTAAACAGTTCTATTTAGCCTTTTATAACCCTGAGAGGATGTATTTCAGTCTTTACTCTGGTGAGTGTGTGGGTCGTCTTAGCCTAAGCCTGCTCCGGGATCCTGACACTGGAGCATCATCTGAGCAGCCAAGTAGGTGTGGGGCCGTGAGCCACACGCTCCACAGGCTGCACTGTTGCCTGAGAAACCACAGCACGATGTACACAGCACACTGCTGATGAGAGCAAAGATCCCAAGAGAAGCCAGTTCGTCCCGACTCAGCTGCTCCACGGCTCAGAATGAGAGCTGCTTTGTATTTACAACCGGGGCGGGGGGGGGGGGCTTAACACCCATGGTATCCCACGCAGTATGCTTGTTAGCTTGGATCATTTGACCATCTTAGGAAATAGCATGCAGGCTTTTTGGTACATTGTTCCCCATGTTCTTACTGAGTGGGAGAGCCAGGGTCACCTTAGTGAGTGGATTCCGTAGAGCTTTCCCCCTTTAGTCAACATTCTGCTGGTTGGTTGTTTGTTGGTTGGTTTTTGTTGTTGTTTGGAGGAAGTGTTTAGTTTTGTTTGGTTGAGAATATCCCTTTATGTTCCTACTTGGCGTGGCGGTCACTATGAAGGAGCCTGGCTCTGGACGGCAGTGATCCCTCAGCCTTTGCTTCTTAACATCGATCACCACGCCTCCAGCTCCCCTGGACCTTCTAAACTGATTTCCTCTGTGTCTGAGCAAAGGAAGATGTGAGGCACCAATCCCCACTCTTCCTCACCCCAACCCCAGCGCTGCCTTGTTTATTTTTGAGATGGGAAGTGTCAAGATAAAACCAGGGCTGGTAGGCAGTAACTCACAGTTCTGTCTGTCCTAGCACAGAAGAGGAATCACAGGTTTGAGTCCAACTCTTCACAATGAGTTTGAGGCTGACTTAGACTGGAGTGGGAGCCTGTTCTGAAAAGACTGACTTGTCTAACTTGACACTCTTGCCTAGCTTTGAACCCCCGCCGTGTGTTCAAGGACAGCTGCTCCGTTACAGCATGGCTGGCCGGTGGTTCTGATGAACGTCATTCCTGAGAGCAGAACCCAGGGCCTCCGCCAGAAGAAGCTCCCTATACTCAGGTGGACATTGTAACCTCTCTTACAGCACCTAGCCTCTGTCCCGGTTACGTTTCCGTTGCTCTGGTGAAGCACCAAAACTAATCTGGGGAGGAAATGGTTTATCTCACCTTATAACTCAGAACAAAGGGGAGGAAGCTTGAGACAGGAACTGAAGCAGAGGCTGTGGAGGAGCTGCTTACTGTCTTCATCTCCGTGGCCTGTCCAGCCATAACATAAGACCACAGTCTAAGGGCAGCAGTTGATAGTCCCTCTTCCCAAGTGACTAGTTTGTGTCAAGTTGGCAAAAACTAACTGGCAATGTCTTAGGGTTCTCAGAACTGACAGAATGGGGAGAGTGTGTGTGTGTGTGTGTGTGTGTACACGTATACCTATATATGCATATTTATATGTGTGTGTAAAAACAGCATTTATTAGTCACAGGCTATGGTCCAACTATTCAAGCAATGGCTTCTCCCGTTGGATAGTCTAAGATTTCCCAGTTCGGTCTGCAAGGCTGGATATCTCAGCTGGTCTTAAGTATATGCACAAAGTGGGCTCCAATGGCATCGAAGGGATGAATTTACAGGTGAGGCTTCCTTGCATGTTCTCTATGTGGGCTGCCACCAGAAGGTACGGCCAGACTCAGGCTGAGTTTTTCCAGCTCCGATACAATCAAGAAAAATCCCTCACCCACCATCCCAGCAGCTTGGGCCGTCGGTACTCAATTCCATATAATGTAATATAGTGATTCCAAGTAGTACAATCAAGTTGACAACCAAGAATAGCTGCCACAGACATCATGAATGGGCTATAATCTTCCTTGTTAATCTCCAAGTTGCTTCTGGTCGGTGTTTTAGCACAACAATAGAAACTAAACTAGGGCACCATTAAAAAGTACACATGTAGTACAAACTAAAATATAAATTGTTTTAAACATTCCAAAGAAAACTAGAAAGGATTTTGAAGGTCTCAACATAAAGTAATGATGAAGAGTTAGACCTGCCTAGCCTGCTTTAAATGTTTAGTGTCTGTGTATCAGTTTAAAAAAATTTAATGACTTTTCCACTTAATTTTTGTTTTTGAGACAGTTTTATTATGTATCCTTGGCTGGTCTAGAACTTGGTGTGTAGACCAGGCTAGCCTTGAGCATGAAGATCCACCTACTTCTGCCTCCTGGGTGCTGGGATCAAAGTAGGAGCTTTTCACTTCTTGAATTGCCTTTTAAGATGGGGGCTAGAGAGATGATGGCTCAGCGTTGAGAGAGTTTGCTGCTCTTGCAGAGGACCCAGGTTCAATCCCCAACACCAACTTGGTAGCTCACAAGTGTCTGAAACTTGCTTCAGGAGATACAGTGCCCACTAATGAGGCCTTCACTGACCCCAGGCCCATGGGGTGCACAGACAGACATGCAGGCAAAGGGCCCATACACAGAGAATAAATAGTTCCAAGACTAAGCCAAGCCTGCTGGCCTTTAATCTCAGCATTCTGGAAGCAGGGAGATGTCTGTTAGTTCCGTTCAGCTTGGTCTACGTAGTTCCAGGACAGCTGGGGTTATATAGAAAAACTCTTGCCACTAAATAAATATTTAAGGATACTACCCAAGCATGGTGGCGTATGCCCATAATTCTAGTGCTCAGATCGAGACAGTAGAATTGTCACAAGTTGAGGCCAACCTGAGCTACATTTTGAGTCCCAAGGCTAGAATAAGGACCTGTCTCAAAACAACAGGAAATAATACAAAATACTAATATGGCAAAACAGGCAACAGCTTCATCAGGAACAAGGTGGTGAGCTGACTGACCTAACCATGTGTCCAGTGCCCATGGACTAGAAAGCAGCTTGGGAGTCCTGGGAAAGTCTTTGCATGGCCAGCAAGATGGCTCAGCAGATAAAGGCACCTTAAGCCCCCCGTGTTAGAAATGTGCAGGTTGTCCTCTGACCTCCACACATGCATTGTGACGCACGGTTGATAAACGTTATTTTTAAAGCCTTTGTATAATTAACATTTATTCTAAGAGCTTATTTTTGATGTCTAGAGAAACCTATTGTTTCTTTGTGGTACTTTCCACTCTGTGTGAGACCTCCATCAGGTTAGGCAGGAAGCTGGGAGGTGAGAGCATGGAAGTGTCCAGGGAGGAGGAGGAAATGGTGACAGCGTCTGTGGAGGAGGGGTGCTCGAGGTGCTAGAGATTGACTTGGGCCTTGTATATGTTCAGTGAGCACTCTACCCTGTGATATCCATCCTCAGACCTATAAATATTTCATCCTCTTCAAATTGGCTGCAACTATCTGTGCCTGTGATATCCTCAGTAGGACCTGTGTCATCCCTCACAGCCGCTTCTGAGAGCTTCCATCCCCAAAGATCTGCTGCCTGAGAGCTGCCCCTTGCAGGTTTCTGAAAGGCTGCAATCTAGAGTCTGAAGTGCTGGCTCTGGAATCAGATCTAGGGCACTGCAGAACAGTCAGGGATCCGCCCTCTCTGCTGCCCCAGCTTTCCAAGCAGGCGACACCAGCACAGCCAGGACCTGACCCTTACTAGGAGGGGAGCTTTGCCTCAAGCCTGTACCATCTCACAAAGTGGAATAGCATGCAGTGTTTAGTGCTGGCCGAGAAAATTCCAGACACCGTCTTGTGTCTAATGAGTTATGCTTCCGAATACTTGTGACATCCGTGGGCAAAACCCCTGCCCACTAGGAGAGGGGACTCGCAGTGTCCAGCCTCAGGACCAGCCACACTCCCGGGTTTCTCTGTTACCTCCCCTGGGACGGGTCTGGGCGTTTCTGAAATAGATGCAATCTTGGACCCTCCTAGGTTCCCAACAGGCCTTGCCCCCTTAGATGGCTTAGCACCTGCCAACTGGTGCTAACAGCCCTACACCACAAGGAAAGTCCAGAATGGGTTGGGTGAGCCCCATTTGCTACGCTGTAGTTCTGTGGCCCAGGGCGTGTCCCTGTCTACACCCCTCAGATAACACCCACCGGCAGGGCCATGCACCTGTCTCCACTTACAGATGGGGACAAGGCCAGCCAGCCCACAGCAGTGACTTCTTAGGTTCACACAACAGTAAGTGATGGAGGAGGGGGGTTGAGCTGGTAGTGCCTCCACTGGAGACAGACTCAGTGCTGCTTGGCATGTGTGAGACCCAGGTTTGGTACACTACTGCAGAAAACCCTCTCTTGCACTCAGTGCCCGACCAGCCGCAGCCCAGTCCAAGTACCCTTTATTACAGAACCAATATAGGGAATCAGGAACTGACAGGTACCTTGTATGAGTGTATGTACCTGCATCTGCATCTGCCTCTTGCCATCCCCTTCACTGATGAGTGATCAGAGATGCAGCCAGTTGCAAGCAGAGGTGACCAGCGTGATGCCTGTCTGTGTTTGAGAGCACCGCAGTGAAGAAAGGCATGGTGATAATGGATTCAGAGGATTCAGACCCAAAGCCAGGATTTTCAGCAGCCTGAGCCACAGTGTATTTTGTTTGGTCCATTGTCTGTCTGTGCTGAAGACTGGCCTTGACTCTCAGTCCTGCCTCGTCTCCCCAAATGCCAAGTGCAGCCATGACTGGGGCATTCTTTATCTAAATACCAAAGTAAATAGCATGGCTCCGGAACCAGGTGTGCCGGCCCTCACCTGTAGTCCTAACGGAAAGAGGCAGAAGAGTTGTGGGGTCCAAAGTCAGCCTTGCTACAAATTTGAGGCCAAACTGGACCACACAACCTTGTCTCAAAACAATAAATAAAAACAAAACAAGCAAAGAGGAAAAATGCCACTTCTGGGTAACACTCCAGGGATTGTGACATCAAAGGTGGGATAGATTTTTAAACAGGATGCATACAGGAATGATCAATTGTGCACATTAAATTTTAAAAAATTGTTCATAAAGGAAGGGCGATTAGGTTGACCTTCAGGAAGCAAGGCTGGGAGATGGCGTAGAGGGTAGCATGCCGTAGAACCATGAGGGAGGATCAGACTCAGATGTGAGGACCACAGAAAGCCAGCCAGCCACAAGCAGCTGCAAGCATCGACACTGGTGTCCCCAGAGCCCGCTGGCCAGCCTAGCTGAATCAGGGAAGAGGCCCTGTCTCAATAAGGTAGAAGGTTGGAGAATGGGTGAGCAGTTGAGAACATGACCTGAGTTAGCTTCCTACTCACATTGAGTGGCTTACAATGTAGCCCCAGCTCAAGATCAACACCATTCTGGCCTCGAGAGGTATGAATTCACACGCACGCACACATCTTTTTTTTTTTAAAGGAAGCCAGGTATGGTGGCACACACACCCTAATCCCAGCACTCCAGAGGCAGAGGCAGGTGAATTTCTGTGAGTTCCAGGACAGCCTGGGCTATGTAGAGAAAACCTGTCTTGATAAATGCAGTGGGGAGCAATCAATGAAGATATTGAACGTGCATCCCTGGATTGACGTGCACACATGTGCAAAAATAAAAATCTGGGAAGCGGGTATGGTGGTGCACGCTTTCTAATCCTGGTCCTCGGGAGGCTGAGGCAGAAAGATCCAGAGTTCTAGGCCAGCCTGAGCTACATAGACCTCTCCTCTTTTCAAAAAATTGAAAAGCTTAGGAAGCAGCCCATCGTGAGAAGGAACTGAATAGAGTCACCTAATGAAAGACTTCCACAGCCATGCTTGGTAGCACGTGCCTGTGATCCCAGCACTTGAGAGGCTGAGGCAGGAGGGTAGTTGTAAGTTTGAGGCAGAATCTACGCTGTGGAACATTTCCCTAAAACAAGGGAACACAGAGGTGTATCAGCAGTTAAGAGCACCAGTTGCTCTTACAAATGACCAGGCTTCTGTTTCCAGCACCCACATGGAGGCCCTCAACTGTCTGCAACTCCAGTTCTATAAGATCTGTCTCCTGGCACCAGGCATTGCATGATACACAAAAGCAAGCAAAATGCCTGTGTTAGTTTGAATGAGAATGACCCCGTCTTCGTTAGGTTTTACTCATGTGAACAGACACCATGACCAAGGCAACTCTTATAAAAGACAACATTTCATTGGAACTGCTTACAGGTTCAGAGGTTCAGTCCATTATCATCAAGGCGGGAGCATGGGGCATCCAGGCAGGCATGGTGCAGGAGGAGCTGAGAGTTCTACATCTTCATCTGAAGGCTGCTAGCAGAACACTGGCTTCCAGGCAGCTAGGATGAGGGTCTTACAGCTCAAACCCACAGGACACACCTACTCCAACAAGGCCACATCTAATAGTTCCACTCCCTGGGCCAAGCATATACAAACCATAACACCCTCATAGGCTCATATATTTGAATTCTTTGGCCCCAGTTGATGGAGCTGTTTGAGAGGGATTAGGAGCCACTACCGCAGAACCATGCCTGCCTGCCTGCAGCCGTGATGGCCATGGGCTCTAACCCTCTGGAACTGTGAGCCCCAACTTAAATGCTTTCTTTTAGAGTCAGCTTTGGCCACGGTGTTTTGTCATGGCAATAGAAGAATAGCTTAGACAACAAACATACTTATGAAATAGGAATGGAAATAAAACACATTTCTAAAAAAAAATAAAAGAAGGAACTGGAAAGATGGCTCAGTGGTTAAGAGCACTGGCTGCTCTTCTAAAGGTCCTGAGTTCAATTCCCAGCAACCACATGATGGTTCACAACCATCTGTAATGGGATCTGATGCCCTCTTCTGGTATGTCAGTGACTCTGTTGTGTGTGTGTGTGTGTGTGTGTGTGTGTGTGTGTGTGTGTGTGTTAAATCTTTAAAAAAGAACAAAAGAAATTCATCTAGTGTACTCATCTATACATATAAAAATTACTGAGTCAGGTGGCTCTAAGCAGGCATTTTCCAAAAGTCACCCAATAGCTGGCAGGTAAACAAATATGTGTCATTGGCGTCCCCAAGCAGGAACAAGTTGAAACAAGAGGTAACTCCTAAACAGGAAGTGATGTTCAGCACCTGGACCGCAGCCACGTCAGACCTGAACATACATCTGATGCACCCACACTCATAACCTCGGAGCTAGTTGTCTCACACCAGGGTGTAGGGTTCTGGATATGTGTCCTCAGCACCAGCCTCTGGATTGAGAGTCACAGCTGACAGGTTCTCCAGTGCCGCTCCCACAGGCCCTTGGGGGCTCCTGAAGGCCCCTAGAATCCCACATTTACCATGAGTGTCTAACTCCTGTCCACACCTTGTCTCTCCCAGAGCTCAGACCTAAACCCTACACTGTCTCATGTTCTTGGGTTCGACACTATCACCTGAAGGGCTTAAAGCCATTTGGGTGCCCACTGGAGAGCAGCTGCCCAGGGTGCCAAGCTCTGCACAGGAGCGTCTGCTCTGCAGGCATTTTCAAAGCAGCAGACTAGGGCCCTGAGCCTTGAGAGGCTCTGAACACTTGTATCAGGAAGCTGACAGTCACTGTGCTCCAGCATCGTGAGCTCAATGGAGAAGGGGATTCTAGAGAACCTGATGAGCGAGGAAGGAGCGGGGGAGCAGAACTCAGAATTTCAAGCCACTATGAGCATGTCTGCACAGCTGCTTCCTGAGAACCTCATGCCCCATCCCAGCATCCCTGGAGCCCTGCTCATGACTGCCTTGCCCCTGGACTACCTCAGTGTTCCAACTGCCCTCTCAGACCTCCCATTTGCAGTGTCTGATCTGGGCTAACGTTCTCCAGGGTTTTGTTTTCATGCCGGGATTTGAATCCAAGGCCTAGCCCATGCCAGGCAAATCTCTGAATGAGCAAGATCCCCATCCTTTCTCGCCACAGCCTTCCTTGGCTCACCAGAAGGCTGAGCAGACGACCCTGCTACAGCAACAGAGGAAGGACTGTGTTGATAGGGAGACTAGAGGTGACAGTGAGAGGTACCTCGAGGCTCAGAGCACAGGGAGGCTCCAGCAGAGAGGAGTCTAGATGGGGCTCCCACCTGCCCACCCCGGGCAGCAGGGAATATCCACTCCTTCAGAGCTGTGACAGGGATAGTGAAGAGGAAGCCAGAGGCCCTTCCTGTCTTGAGCTGTCCTTCCCCTGGGGCCACTACTGGAGGGTGAACAGAGCTAGTGATGATTGGTCCTGGAGCCAGGGTCTCAGGCAACATGTCTCATATTATATGTGTAGTCCAGAGTACCCAGGGCCCCCACTAACCCACATCTAGCAAGTGTGGGTTCCGGCCACACAAGCTCCTCCAAGAAAACACCTAGGAAGGGCAAGATAGCCCCAGGGAACCATGAGAGAAGTAACCTGATCACACACAGATTTTCCCCATCACTGGGCCGGGGAACTTTGGGACTAGGAGCTCACTCCACCCTCTCCTTCAGTAGCTACTAGGTTCATACGCTTCCTATTCTGCTCAACATCTTGCCTAGCACCCCCCCACACACACACACACAAAGCACCCTAAGCAATGTTGTCTTCAGCATCCTCTCTAGCATCCACACACAGTATCCCTGCTCCCTTCCTTCCCAGGCTCCTGCAGCATCCCTGCCCAGCATCCCTGTCCAGCATCCCTGCCCAGCATCCCTGTCCAGCATCCCTGCCCAGCATCCCTCCCAGCATCCCTGCCCAGCATCCCTGTCCAGCATCCCTGCCCAGCATCCCTGTCCAGCATCCCTGCCCAGCATTCCCTCCCAGCATCCCTGCCCAGCATCCCTACCCAGCATCCTGTCCAGCATCCCTGTCCAGCATCCCTGTCCAGCATCCCTACCAGCATTCCTTCCCAGCATCCCTGCCCAGCATCCCTGTCCAGCATCCCTGTGCAGCATCCCTGCCCAGCATCCTGCTCAGCATCCCTGCTCAGCCTTCTTTAAATACTTACCTCTAACAAGATCCTAGACAGAAGACTGCATCCATCACAATGCTAGTACTTTGTCTCTCCTGGGAGTGATTTGGGTGGAAGAGCAAGAGTCCCACACTGAACATGGCACTGGCTAATATACTATTTTCTGATCCCCAAAGGTCTGCAGCTGCCTACAAGACCTTACATCCCCCAGACAGTTCAGCCAAGATTGGTGCTGCCTCATAGAGGCTGAGAACTGAGGTCATCTGACTACTGTTAGCCGGTCTCTCTCCAGGCTCCGTTACCCTCTCCCAGGCACATTGGGCTCTCCAGTCAGAGCCTTCTGTCTCCACCCACTGAGGTGGATCCCCCCTCCAAGGACTGAGAGGAGGAACCAAGGTCAAGAGGTCTTCCTCACACACTGGCAGAAATGGCTACCCACCATCCTATAGAGGCCACGATGCAGTAAGTTGGACAGTCCTCAAAGGCCTAACCTGTCCCTGAGGACAGCCCACCTGCACTCATCCCACTGAGGAAGGGCAATGGAGGTAGGCATTCCTTAGATACCATAATGTGTGACCACAGAATCTAAACATCCAGGCAGGTCTCAGAAGAGGAGCACCTGCCATTTCTGCAGCCCATTGTTCCAGGGGACCCTAGCTGGCGTACCAGGGTGGGGCACTGGCTTGTCTCTTGCACTTTCCATTTCTGACAGCTCCACAGTTTGCTTGCATCTTTAAAAAAAAAAATGTATTTTAAGATGCGTATGATGGCTCCGATCTGTCATCCTAGTTCTCAGGAGGCTGAGACAGGAGGATTGCCATGAGTTCAAGGCCAGACTCAACTATATAGTGAGTTCACGCCAGCCTAGAAGACAAGATGAGACTATTGTTTCGAGGGAAAAAAAAAAATCATTTCAACAAAATGGTTTGGGCCAGGTGGTGATGTCATACGCCTTTGATCCCGGTGCTCAGGAAGCAGAGGCAGGCAGATCTCTGAGTTCGAGGCCAGCCTGGTCTACACAGCGAGTTCCAGGACAGTCAAGGCTACATAGAAAAACCCTGTCTTGGAAAGATAAAGATAGATATATTAGTAAATAGATAAATAAATAGGTGGGTGGATGGACAGACTGACAAGGAGGAGGTTAAGAAAGAGAGAGAAAGAGAGAGAAGAGAGAGAGAGAGAGAGAGAGAGAGAGAGAGAGAGAGAGAGAGAGAGAGAGAGAAGAGGAAGGAGGAGGAGGATTTGTATAGGATTTGTATAAATAGTGTTTGGGTGCCTGTGGCAGAAAGACACCCATCTTGTTTGTCGGTGGTCAGTCACATCCCAGGACTGTATAATCCACCCAGTCTTGTGAGACCCAGAAGCTTGTGCCCAGGACAAGCCATGACCACATCTGACCTGGCCATGGCCACTGAAGGAGTATGTGGTCCCCCAGCTGGGGCTCTTGGGGTTAGGGACAGTAGAGTTGAGACCAAGAGGGCATGCTGGTCTGATCTGCAGTATAGACTACAGGCCCGAGGCCTGAGGGTCTGCCCTCAGTTGATGGGACCTTTCTCAACACAGTTGTAAGAGAACAGCCTGGTGCACCCTGGCCCTGGCTCTCTCCCTCAGCCTTCACAGGTCCTCATGCACCCCAAGTGGGCTTGGCTACCTTTGGCCCCAGGCCATCTCCTGGGAGGTAGGAGGAGATAGATACTCCTACCATTGGTGCTTTCATTGTCAAAAGCACAAGGCCCAGGTGCCTTCTGGGGACAAGCTTGGGGACAGTCTCTGTGGCTAGCTAGCATCCTGGTTCCAAGAACAGGGGGAGCATGGAATGTTCTAGCTATGCCCTCGCTGAGAGTGACCCGGTCTCACTAGGATACCTACAGCACCCAGCCTCCCTTTCCCAGGGCAGTCCTATGACCTCACAGCCCTTCGCTGGGACCAGTCACAGCTGGCCACATGCAGAGAAGGGTCTTTGCTCTCTCCTCAGCGTGAATCCTGCCACTCACATGTTCTCTAGTCATCACAGGCCTTGGGGAGAGCAACACCATGTGGAACCAAGACACATGGCAGACGCTGGCTCGGAAATGTGGAGTTGGACAGCCTGTCACTAACCAGCCTGTTCAGACACACCGGCCAGCAGGCATGGGTGTGGCTCAGGGGCAGATGCCCGCTTAGCATGGAGTTCTGTCACCCACCACTCCAAGCTCAACACTTTGTCTCCACAGGCCCTGCATATACCTAAAACCCCACTGTTTTCTACTTAGCGCCCTGGGGTCAGGTGAGATACCCACACCTGCCTCTCCTGGGTTAGACACCTGGCTGCCCCTTTCCCATCCTTCTTCCTTCCCGTTTGCCCCTTTGCCCCTTTGTTCTGCCTGGGCTCCCATTGGCTCACCCCTCTAGCCCCAGGGCCAGACATGGCAATCCGAAGCAAGGGGATTAAAGCTTCCAATGCCACAGGGGACACGCAGGACCTGGGCTTAGGGATAATTTCCTGTCTCTGCAAAGGCCGGGCATTTAGTCCACATGGGCCAGGAGGGACGGGGAGCAGCCCGAGGGCAGATGGCCACCACAGAAGAGCAAGCCACTGTCCCCAGCCTGAACGAATTCCCTGAGACTAAAGACTGAGCTCCTGCACCAACAGGTAGGAGGGCCAGAGGGAGGTCAGGGAGTCCAAGAAGGTATGTGGGTACCCATCTTCAGCCTCCAGGGTCTTCACTCCCCTTGTGCCCAGCCAAGTGCCGTGAGCTCCCGAACCTCTTCCCAGCGAAGGCCAAGAAACGTCATCTCTATTTTGTTAGAGTGGCCACCACGTATGTTGTTATATTTTAAACAGAAAAGTTTACATTTATTGATTTGCATGGGGCGTGGAATGCCATGGTGCACTGTGGAGATCAGATAGCAACGAGATGGTGTTGGTTCTCCCCTTCCGCCATGCAGGTCCTGGGATCAAACTCAGGTCGTCAGGCTTCATAGCCAGCACCCATTTCTGCTAAGCCGTCTCTACCATCCCTTGTTGGGTTATTTTAAGTTAAAGACTACACATCCGCCCACAGCGGTGAAAGGGACTGGCTGTGCTGCAGTCCTGGCTTACCTGCTGTGATCTCTGCCTGTTTCCCTCCTGGCTGGAGCTAGTGAGACCCTGCCAGTAAGGAAGGAGCGCATTTCTTCTCTCTGCTGGTTGGCAGTGCCTTGTGTGTGTATGGGGGAGGGGGGGTCATTTGTCACACCATCCGTTTGCTCCTGGGGTTGAATCCTTACCTTAGTCAGAGGTTTTCTGAGTTCCTCCCTAGCAGAGACAGGCAAGGCTCATGTCACAGGGTTCACTCTCTTCCAGGACAGTCTGTGTACATAGCTGAGAGCCCTCGGTGCTGGTGTCCCCTAGAGTCAGAAGTGGCTTTCTGGGCTCCCATGTAGGCTTATCCACATAGGGGACAGGCCCAGCAGGACCTGTAAGGAGCCAGAGCAGCCACCTCTGACTCCCAAGAGGCCACTAGTGCCAGGTGCTCAGAGAGAGGTGACTTAGCATCTGCAGACCTTAAAATAATTCTCAAGCTGGGAATGGCGGCTCACACTGTCATCTCAGCATTCAAGAACCTGACGCAGGAGGATTGCCATCAGCCTGGACTGTGTAGTGAGTTCCAGGCCAGCCTGGCCTACAAAGAGTGAGACCCTCTTTCAAACACAAAACAAAACAGAGAGCTAGGGACGCAGATCCCTTGGTAGAGTGTTCAGCATTCAGGACGCCCTGGGTTCATTCCCCAGCACCACGGAAACCAGGTGTGGTGGGACACACCTCTAGTCCTAGCACATGGAGGTTGAGGCGGGAGGATTGCCTCAAATACAAGGTCAGCCAGGGCTATGCAGAACCAGACCAGCCTGGGCTATTCAGGACTGTGCCCAGAACAAGAATTTTTGTTATGTCCCCAAAACCAACCAAAGAAATGTCTTTCCAAGCACAGGAAATCACAAAGAACACCTGAATATCAGCCTAGTACTCCCCAGATTTGGGCCTTCTGACAAAATTGAGTGATTGATTTGTGTGTTGTGTGTGTGTGTGTGTGTGTGTGTGTGTATGTGTGTGTGTGTGTCCATGTGTATACAAAGCAACTGCATCCCCAGGGAAGCGCTTCCCAGATACCAGCAAACAACAACCCTGTCCACTGCTCCAGCTGTGACACATCTGCTTGCCCAGGCCAGGCTATCAGTTTATTGAGTTGGTGGCTACAGTGTGGAAATTGCTCAGGGTTTTCCCACAAAGCACTGCAGGGCCAAGAGCTGTGCCCAGTCACCAGGTGATGAGGTAGGGGCCAAATCAGCTCAGGTAGGAGAGTCCACGGGCCCACGGCTCTTGGTACCCATGGCACTTACCAAGCTTGGCTTTACACTAGGACACTGTGACTGTAACTGGCTGTTGCAGACACCAGTTTTGAGACTGAGGAAAGAGCTGTCTTGTAACAATGTTTCTAGTAATGACCTACTTAGTGAGGATGTGCAGACAGACCTGGCTAAAGAAAGACGGTGGTCCAGTGAATGTCACGTGCCACATAGGTTTGTTTTGTTTTGTTGAGACGAAGTCTCTTGTGACCCAGGCTGGCATTGAGTTCCTGCTCCTCCTGCTTCTACTTCATGACTATTAGAATTACAGGCCTGTGCTACCATACCCAGGGTTGTTTTTATATATATATTTTTTTTTTTTTAATTTGTTTTGTTTGTTGGTTAGTTGGGGGGGGGGTTGTTTGGTTTTTGGTTTTGGTTTTTTTTTTTTTTTTGCTTGTTTTTTGGTTTTGGTTTTTTTTGTTTTTTTTTTTTGGTATTTTCAGACAGAGTTTCTCTGTGTAGCCCTGGCTGTCTTGGAATTTGCTCTATACAGGCTGGCCCCCAACTCACAGAAATCTGCCTGCCTCTGCCTCCCAAGTGCCGGATTAAAGGCAGGCGCCACCACATCTCCAGCCTCTTTTTACTTTTTAAATGTATCTTCTAGTAAATCTTAAATGGTGTGTGGGACTCTGTTAATCCTTTGCCTAGCCAGTCGGACGCAGTCACGCTCAGAGCAGGGACCTAAGGAAAGTATCGTAGACAATGGATGGATGGACACGTAGACAGCCAGATGACCAAGTGCCAGATATCTGAACTGAAGTACAGAGTGGCCAAGGCCTGGCAGCTCCCTCTTTGCTCTAAGACTTCTAGACTGATGTAATGAAGGCTGGGAGCCTCTCCTCTCTCCTCACACTCCAGGAAGCCTCAAGCACAGTAGCCCTGTGGGAGGGGGCACTGAACCCCTGCCCAGCAGCCTAAGTCACCAGAGCCTCCTGTCCTGGGAATAGCTCCCTGCTCCCCACACTTGCTGTTGCATATGACACTCTCACCCCCTTGGCGCCATCCCCGGGGTGCTGGCCCCGAGCCTGGAGGGCAGAGCTGCTCTGTGAAGGGGTGCAGCCGTCACCCTGAGTTCTGAGAGAGGAAAATGCCAGCACTGTGGTTGTCCCTGGGCACGGTTCCCAGGCCAGTGCAAGCAATGTCTGTACACCATGGTGTCTGCTTTGAAGCTGCCGGGCCAGCACTTAACCAAGGTCTGGGCTGGCACCCAGTTTGCCTGGGAATGGATGCCCTACACACACGCACACACATACATGCACTCGTGCTGAGCTGGGAACACATGAAGTTGCCTAAGCTCCTGACCAGAGTCTGGAACAACGTACTTTGTACAGCTCAGATCTGGAGGCCCCAAGCCCCTCCCCTCCCCCCAATCCTGCCTAGCCTAAAAACAGACTTCTTCACAGACAAATGTCTCCTGGTCTGTTTGCTTTTTTCCATAACTGGGAGTTTCGTGGCAAGCACTCTCCCTACCTCTGAGCTACATCCCCTGATGTCTTTTCACTTTTTAATTTGGGAAAGAATCTGGCTAAGTTGAACTCACTCGAGTCTTGAACTCACACCGTAGCCCAGGCAGGCCTTGAACTTGCCATCCTCCTGCCTCAAACTCCTGTGTAGCTCAGATGACAGACCTGACCATAGGACCTGGCAGCATTTGTAGCTTGGTGCTCTGAGCTCACAGGTCCACAGTCTCTCAATATCCCCCTAGATGTGCCAGGCTGGATGCAAGCTCTGACCTGAGCTTGGGATCATCAAGGCTTTCTTGTACCTGGTTCTCTGTGGAGGTGTGGCCAGGTGAAAGATGACCATAGCTGTCCTTCAAAGACACCTTGGCAGACGAGCAAGAAGACAGTCCAGCAAAGGCCACCCCCTCTCAGGTGGCAGAGTTCCCGTCCTTGTCACAATAGCTCAAGATTTCCCAAATTCTGACTTGAGCAATGTGAGCTCATTAACTCCCAGAGGATTCCATGGGCTCAAGGAAGCACAGGACTGACGTCAGGAGCCAGTCTGATCCCACCACACCTAGAGGGCGGATCTCGCCATCACGCATACCCACACATGAGCCTCTCAGAGAGTCACTTTCTCCACAGTCCTCACCCTGGCCTCACCCCTAAACTCCTTGCTTTGGGAAGTCCCCCCACAGAGCCTACCCACATCCACTATTCAATACCATTTTTTTTTTTTTTTTTTTTTTTTTTTTGAGACAGGGTTTCTCTGTATAGCCCGGCTGTCCTGGAACTCACTCTGTAGACCAGGCCGGCCTCGAACTCAGAAATCCGCCTGTCTCTGCCTCCCAAGTGCTGGGATTAAAGGCGTGCGCCACCACTGCCCAGCTCAATACCATTTATTACAGTGCACCCTTTAGTGCTGATTTGAAGTCAGTGTAAGCAGTTTCTGGAATTAGTTCAGCGTGGCCGTGTGTGACACTGCCTTCATTTGCCTTTGAATGTACTGATGTCAGGGAATCCGATGTCCTGGACAAACTTCAGTCACTTCTATTTGACACGTTCTCAATATGTCAGAATCGTGGTTTCCCATGCTTCTAACTGATCTTGGGGCAAATAACACACCAGAAGGAGGCATAGGCAGGCAGAAACCAGCAAGCGCTGCAACTTGCAGAAGCTTCCAGAACAGCTGTATACCCACACAGAGGTGGAGCAGAGGCCCACATCCTTCTCCCTTGTGGTGACTGAAGGACAGTCACTGGGACCTTCCACAGCAGGACAGGGAGAGAGAGCGTTGTCACTCTGTCTTGTAGCCGTAAGTCACTCATTGGTTTGTTCTTTCAACTCTGGGATCTTTTTCCTCCTTAAAACTGTTGACTTAATTTTACATTTACTTATTGTGTGTCTCTCTGTGTGTGCTGTATGCATGTGAACCATGTGCATGTGGAGATCAGAAGACATGTGGAACTCAGGTTTTTTCCATCTATGTATAGGTGTCAGGGATCAAACTCACATTGTCTGGAGGAGTGGCAGACACCCTTACCTGCAGAGCCAACTCAATGGCCCCTTGAGTTTATTTGATATGAATTTCACTCCAGTACAAAGAAATTACAAAGAAAAAATACAGAAAGAGATACATGTGTGCAAAACAAACCAAGAACGAAGCAAAGAGATGGGCATGTGTCTGAGTACAAAGCCCTTGCCTGGCACGTGCCAAGGTCAGGACTCTGTGCCCATGGGAACTTTTTCTAGACAGAATCTCAGGTAGCCCAGGATAGCTCAAATTCACTATGTAACTGAGGATGACCTTGGGAACTTCTTTAAACAGGATCTCAGGTAGCCCAGGCTGGCCTCAAATTCACTATGTAACTGAGGATGACCTTGGGAACTTTTCCTAGACAGGATCTCAAGTAGCCCAGGATAGCTCAAATTCACTATGTAATTGAGGATGACCTTGGTAACTTTTTAAAACAGGATCTCAGATAGCCCAGACTGGCCTAAAATTCACTATGTAGTTAAGAATGACTTTGAATGCCTGGTCCTCCCCTGGGTGTTGGGAATGCATGTTTGACTGGCTCCCCAGTGGGACATCTTACGGTTCCCAAGAGCTCTAAGTCGGCGTACACCCCACTGCATTTCCAGACCTATTTTTCTTCCTGTAGTCAAGTCACTTGTACGTCCAGGCAGCAAGTGAACCTGCTCTGAGGTGGTTCTCTACCCGCACCAGTCAGCGAGCCCTGCAGTGGCTGTGCAGAGTCCAGCCACCACCGACCATGGTACCCATTGACTTTGCCCTCCGGCCCTGGGCTGCCAGCCTGGCCTCCTGGCATGCTAACCTTGGGATTTCTCATCTTTCCTGCCCTCCTCCTTAACTTCAAACCCTGCTGCCTGCTCCTTCCACACCTCAGCTTGGTGTCCTCATCCCATCTTCCTAGGCTCACCCATGTTAGGGCTCTGTCTTGCTGGTCTAGTAGCTCCCAGAGGTGGAAGGCTTGCCTGACTCCAAGTTGCCAAGACCCTCCAGAACCTTGACTTACAGAGACATGGGAAGCCACATCTGTAGTGAAGAGCCAAGAATGAATGAGAGAGAGACAGAGACAGAGACAGACAGAGAGGAGAGGGAGACAGGAGAGAGAGAGAGAGAGAGAGAGAGAGAGAGAGAGAGAGAGAGAGAGAGCTCTTCATTGGGATTTGGAGGAGATCTAACTACTGATCACTATGTGACCTTGAGCTGAGTGTCTAAGACCCTGGGTATCCCTGCCTTTATCTCTCCCCATGCCAACCCCACACTCTCCTCCAGGGCTGCCCTTGTCCGTGGGGGTTCGACTCTTGACTCCTGGCACAGGGCAGCTGCTGCCTCTCAGCCCTTTCCTCTCTTATACCTACGGTGCCCTCCTGCCTCCTCTTGGCCGGTGGTCCAGCTCTGCTGGAGGTTATGGTAGCTGTCATTGGTGTGGTCATTATATTATACACGAGTAACTTTTATACCTTAAAGCTGCCCGTTATGAGGGCATGATTCAGTAATTTCCGTAAACTGCCGGCTCTCTCAGCCTGCTTGCTGCCCTTCCTCGGTCCACCTGCAGCCCTGGCAACCACTAATCCGATTGCTGTCTCGGGATTTGCCTGTTCTGGACGCTTCCTGTCAGTGGGATCACACACTCTGAGGCCTTCTGTGTCTGGCTTTTTTTTTTTTTTTTCCCCTGAGCACCATAGGTTTGGAGGGTATAGGAGGGTCATTCTGCTTTGGTTTTGGAGACATAGAGCCCAGGCTAGCTTTAGACTTGAGATCTTGTCTTGCCCCTTGAATAGGGATCACGGACACGTTCTATACCCATCAGGCAGTGTTTTGAGGTCTGTGTGCAGGGGAGCAGGGGGTGTCAGCAGCCCAGTCCTCCCTCCCTGGCTGCCTGACAGACACTCATAGTGGCTCATCTTGCTTAGCGACTTGACACACCTGGGAAGATAGAACCTCAAGTAAGGAATTACTTTCATCAGACTGGTCTGTGGGACATTTTCTTGGTGATGTGGGAGGGCTAGGCCCACTGTGGGTGGTGCCACTCCTAGGCTGGTGGTCCTGGATGGTATAAGAAAGCAGGCTGAGCACACCATGGTGAACAAGCCAACAAGCAGCACTCCTCTATGGTCCCCTCATCAGTTCCTGCCTCCAGGTTCCTGCCTTGAGTTCCTGCCCTGGCTGATAGGCAGTTTTACAGTTGTAAAATGAAATTAACCCTTTCTCCCCAAGTTGCTTTTGGTCCTGATTTCTCACAGCAACGGGAGTAAATTGAGATAGCACTCCAAAGTTCGGATGGATGGTGGTGGTTGTTTGCATAACAAGCTGTTGTGAGCAGGTTACCGAGGCACACCTTCATGAGTTAGCACAGGCATTCTCTTTGGTAGAGCCTAGATTCGTAGAAGGAGCTGCTGATAAGCAAACTTCTGACTCTAGAAGAATCTGCAGAACTGTTTCCCAAGAGGTTGTACCATAGCCCCAACACCCACGCTCACATCCTTACCAAATATCTCTTTTCCCCTTTTCTGTGCATGTGTTTCTGTGCATGTGTTTCTATGTTGTGTGTGAGCACATGCTTGCTACAGCATGCTCATGAAGGTCAGAGAACAACTTTGGGGAACCCAGTTTTCTCCTTCCGCCACGTGTTCACTGGGGAGTGAACTGATTGACCCCAGGGTCATCAGGCTTGGCAGTAAGTGCCTCTACCCACTGACCCATCTTTCCAGCCTTTGATTGATGATTGATTGATTGATTGATTGATTTGGAATGAGCTTCTCATATAGCCATGCTGGCTTTAAATTACTGTTCTTTGTGCCCCCCCCCAGCTCCTAAGTGCTGGGGCAACAGATGTACCCACCACCCCTGTTTTGTGGTTCACTTGTGTATATTAGTACCATATCCCACAGGACGGCTCTGCCCTCATGGAGTGTGTGGAGTGTGTGGAGTGTCCCCTCTGCCTGCTGTCATCTGAATTTATTCCCTGGAGTACGGTCTCCTAAACCTTTCACCTTATTCATTAGTTGTTGCTGGGTAGGTTTGGGGTACAGGGGCTAGAACCCAAGGTCTCCTGTATGCTGAAGGCACTCTGTCATCTGGTCCTTGTGCTTGCTCAGGGGCTTCCTTACCCACTGAGCCATCCCCACAGCCTAAGCCTTCAATGGGTATTTGCCTTTAAAAAAAAAAAAAAATCCTAGGTATATGTCCTTGTGTCTGAGTGCCACATGAATGCAGGAGCAAACGGAGGCCAGAGGTGTCAGATGCCCTGGAGATAGAGCCACAGACAGTTTGAGCGCTGGGAACCAGTCGGGTCCTCTAGAAGAGCAGCACTTGCTTTTAACTACTGAATCTTCTCTGCAGCTTCTCCTTGTTTTTCAATTCTGAGAGTTCTTTACATATTGTGGCGCACACCCTTGGCAGATAGATGATCTGCGGACACTGAGTCCCAGCCTGTGGCTTTTCTTTTCCATTTCCTTTAGTTTTGTTTGATTTTAATTGAAAAGGCGTTTTCCATACAGTGTTTGTCATCCGGCTTCTCCCCTCCCCCAACTTCTCACAGATTCTCCCCGCCTCTGCTTAAAAAAAAAAAAATCAATTTTATTATTTTAAATTCTACGTGGGTGTATATGTCTGCATGTGAATACAGATGCCTATGGAGACCAGAAACATCTGATCCTGGGAGCTGAGTCACAGATGGTTACGAGCCACCTGACCTGCGTGTTGGGCCGTTTTCCAGCCCCTTCTCATGTTCTTTATGGTATCCTCTAAAGGTTTTGTTTTTGAGGACCTGGCCATGGATTCTGTGGCTTTCCCTCTATTGAGGTTCTGGTTTTGTCACTGTTGTTGTTTGGTTGGATTTTTTGTTTGTTTATTTGGTTGGTTGGTTGGATTTGGTTGTTTTGGTTTTTTGAGACAGGGTCCCATGTAGCCCAGGCTAACCTTGAACACACTTTATAACTGAAGACTGAACTCCTGAGGCCTTTACCTCCTGGGTGCTAGGAAGAGTTTATCTGGCTTCTGTGTTATAGTCCATCTTTGAAGGAAACTATGACAGGAACTCAAACAGGACAGGAACCTGGAGGCAGGAGCTGATGCAGAGGCCATGGAGGAATGCTGCTTACTGGCTTGCTCCCCGTGGCTTGTTCAGGCTGCTCTCTTATAGAACCCAGGACGACCAGCCTAGGGGTTACTCCACCCACCATAGCCACCATAGTCTAGGCTATACCCCATCAATCACTAATCAAAAAAAAAATGCCTATTGACCTCAAACTGAGAGATCCATCTGCCCCTGCCTCTCAAGTGTGGGGATTAAAGGTATACACCACCACAACCCAGCTTACTTAATTAAAAAAAAAAAAAAAGAAAGAAAGAAAAAAGAAAAGAAAAAACAAGCTTTTAAACAAAGACCTTTAATCTTATCATTTGGAAGGTAGGGACAGGAAGATGAGGGTTCAAGGGCAGCCTTAACTACATAGAGAGTTTGGGGCTAGCTTGGGCTATCGTAGGACACTACTCAGAATCAAAAGCTTAAGCCTGATCCTTGAGTCTGAGAGAGCCCAAGCAGTTTTCTGAGGCTGCATCCAGCTGTGGGGACTTCAGCCCAGGTCAGCAGGGGCCTGGGCTCCTGTACCACTCTCCTGCCAGCTGCTACTGAGGTCCCTTACAGAGGAGTCACCACTGTCCTCTCTCTCTCAGTGCCACACACTGTTTTATGCACTGGTGTGTGTATGGTAGGGGGTGCGCTCCAAGAGTTTCCTCTCCACAGACAGAGCCAGTCCCCCTTCCCGCACAGTCCATGGTGGCTTCTCAGGCTTCTTGGCAGATGGTTTCCTCTGGGGATGGGTGCTGTCATCCACTGCACCCCCAAGCCAGCCTTCTTCACCTCCCCACTTACGCCCTTGCAGGAGGCTACTGATGTGTAGCCAGCCAGGCCCTCATGCTGAGTGCTCAGGGGCAGCAGAGCAGGAGGCTCCCCCCATGTTTCTGGGCTACCAAAGGAGCAGGCAGAGTATAGGATGGGGCTCTGTGGTAAAGGACTAAAGGGATGGGCAGAGGGAAGGAAGAGAACCAGACTCTCAGTCTCCATTCTTTCTGGGTTAAACACACCCAGAACTTTCTCAGCCTTTTTCTTTCTTTTCTTTTCTATTTTTTTAAAAGATTTTTATTTAAGTTATTATGTATATGAGTACATAGTCTCTGTCCTAAGATACACCAGAAGAGGGCATCAGATCCCATTACAGATGGTTGTGAGCCACCATGTGGTCGCTGGGAATTGAACTCAGGACCTCTGGCAGAGCAGTCAGTGCTCTTAACCGCTGAGCCATCTCTCCAGCCCTCTCAGTCTTTTTCTAGACTGCCCGTCTACCATGACAGCCTCTAGGACCTCCTGATGCCTGTTTCTTTTTCTCCTTGGATGCACCTGACACAGGAAGTACGTGGGTCCTTTGGAATGGCACACAGGAAACTGCTCAGAAAAAGAAAAAGGCTGATAATCCCTAGAGGCAAAGGGGCGGGGGTAGGTGGGAACAACTGTCCCAGTACCCATGCAGATGGAAGGGGTCCCAGAACTCAAAGGGGACCTGACATCATAGCCATCCACCCAGGATGTTGACCAAGAATGCCCAGCCTGACCTCTGCCTCCCCTGAAGCTCCAGATGATGCTGAGACGACTTCCCCCGGTACCACCTCATCTTCAACGTCTCTGCAGCTGTTTCCTACAGCAGGGAGAGGTGACCCTCCTCCTCTAGAACCCAGGGTCCCTTGAGGAAGCTTCCAGAAGCTTCAGTTTCCCCTCGCCATAAAAACAGCCATGCACCTCAGCGCAGCCCTCAGCCTGGCTGCCTGATGAGCTTTTGACACTAGATTTTCAGGTCTCCATTGTGGTCAACGATCACTGAGTGATTGTTCCTCTCCAGCCTTGCCTGGCACAGCTGAGTCAGACTCCAGGCTGGACGACATTGAGGACGTTACCATGTCTGTTTCACTCACTTTTTCTTTTTCTGAGACTTTTTCTTGTAGCCCAGGCTGACTCTCTTTCCTCCATCTCCAGAGTACTGGGATCTCAGTTTAATCAGGTTCCGGTGATGGAACCCAGGGCCACATGTATGTTAGCCAAAGCCCTCTACAAATGAGCCACCCCCATGGCCAGGTTGGGAGCTCCCCAGGTGAATCCTGCAGGTTGTGGCTCTGAGAGCAACTGGAAAATACTCAGGGTCTCTCATCTAAGGGTTCTTGTAAGTCCAGAGGTAGTTTTTTGCTCCTAACATCAGGAGACTGTGCTACTGGCATCAGGGAACGAGGTGGGGACCTCACTAGGGGAGAAGGATGGAGAGAGAAGCCATAGCCCAGAGGCCCAGAGGCCCAGACCCAAGTTCTCAGAGGCCATGAGGAAACCCACCTCTATATGACAGGTGACAGGGGCATTGGCTTGTCTCCCATATGCACTACACCGTCACGCCCATGACTGGTGTTCTCTCACTAAGGATAGCTCAGGACTGACTGGAGATGTTCAGTCAAGAAGCTCTACTTGTTCTGTGGCCTGTGACTCCCCTAAGCCAAGGTTCTCACTATGACCATAAGTGAGAATAACTGTCTAACTTGGAGAGGAGTCATAGGCACATGGGGACATCGAGGTCCCTTGCCTTGTTGGCATTAGATCAGAACTAGTTGGAAAGAACAAACCAACTTCTGGGGCAATTTGAAGCCGAGAAGACAAGCTGGTGTCTACCAGCATGGGCATTTGGCTAGCCCAGGTCCTTCGCCATCCAGAAGAGGAATTTAAGGACCCTGGCTGCTATCTCCAGGGGCTCCCGTACCTCCTTTGTCACCATGAGAGGAGACAGCTCTGCCCCTTTGCTCCAGAGGGCAGAACCTGGACATAGGGCCATTGGCAGCTCAGGAAGTAGTGTTGGGATTCATGGGAGGTGATGAACAGCTCACGGGCATGTAATCGCCCTTGGAAGGCACCAGGGAACCCCAAAGAAAATCAGGGATCAAGGGAGAAAGATTTTAATCAAATATATGTGCACACATATATATGAAAGCATACACTCCCTGCCCCAGGGAAGGGGCAGGGCAGGGGAAGTAACGTAAGATGCTGAGTTATGAAGCTGGAGACCACAGCAAATGCTCTGCTGCAGTGGCTAGGCACTTCTGTTCATCGTGGTTCATGCCTGGAGACAGACACTGCAGGCAGGCAGGCAGGCAGGCAGGAACGTCAAAGTGCTGGCCCAGGAATGCCCGCCTACTTCACACAAAGACCTGGGGGCTCAAGCTGGGGCAGGTCCTATCTTGTCCTGCCCACCTGTCGACTTCTGTTGGAATTCTGAAGAATATTTATTTGATCCATTTCCTATCACTGTGGTCTTAACAAAGCTAGGGTCTGAAACTTCACTGCATTTTTTTTAGTGATGGTTTAAAGTAGGCGGCTGAGTACCTGTGTATCCACCACAGGAATTCCACTTTCCCGCCCTGGACTCAGTTTCCCCTGAATCATTCCGAAATATACATAGCACAGGGTTGTGGAGACCTGAGGCTGGTAGAGTGGGCACGCACGACAGGCTTGCGACAAAGACTTGAGCTAGACAGTTGAGTGGGTCTTCAAGGAGGGTTCCAGGAGAGAGCCATTAAGACTCAGGCCTGGAAGTCACAGCTCCGTGTGGGTGTATAGCTTGCGGTGAATACTTGCTGGACTTACGGAGGAAGGGCACGGGGAAGCCATGCCATATCCCTGGCATCAAAAACATAAAAATAAAGACGGCTGGCCATTGGCCCCAAGCTTGTAATCCCAGCACTTAGGAGACAGGGGCCAGAGAATCAGGGGTTCAAGGGCAGCCTGGGTGGGCTACCAGAGCTTCTATCTCAAATAATACAAAAGAAACCGTGATTTAGGGAGTCGGGAGGCGTCAGCCGGAGGCCTCTTAGTTTGCACCCTCAGGTCCTCGGCCAGCTATGGCAGGCGGAGGCACGTGGCCAGTCAAAATGCCAGAACCCAGCAGCGGGGAAGCCCGTGGGTCACAATGCCACCTGAACCTCCCAACTGCAGCGACAAGCTGGGGGCGTTACCTCTGCGTCTCTGCACAGGAGGCGGAGCCAGGCGCCCCCTCTCCCTTCCACAGAACCGGGACAGCCGGCGGATGCCCAAACTTTCCCGGGTGCCGGGAGCACGGCTGGGGTGGGGGAGGCGGGCAGGGAGGCGCGGCGGCAGGGGTTGTGGCTGAGCCCTGGGCGGGCTGTGGGGCGGAGCGGCCCGGGCGGCGCCGCCCTCCAGGTGCCGGGCGGGGGCCGAGGCAAGCGCCGCTGCAGGGAGAGCAGGCCGGGCCATGACCCCCGCGGCCCACGGCTGCAGGCGCGTCGCCTGGTGTCCCTCACGGCTACCAGCGTCCGCGCCCAGCGCGCCCCAGGAAGCGGTAAGTGTGCGCGCGCCGTGCGCGCCACAGCGGACGTACCGGGACCTGGGTTTTGGCGATCTGGGACATAGGGAGGGACCCCAGGATCGTGGAGACCTGGGATGATGGGAACCTCGAGGTGGGGAATCCGAGATGGGTGGAGACCCGGGTTGCAGAACCCGGGAAGGTAGGGAGCATGGGGTGAGGTGGAGACGGAGGAGGGGTGGCCTGTGGAGACCCCAAGGTGGTGGGTGACTCCAGAGTGATGGGGGACTCTTTGGCCCCTGGCGTCTCACAACTTCCTGCAGACTTCGCTGATCAGCACGGCCTCCTCTGGCCGCGTGTCTGACATCGGGCGGGGGCGTGTCCCACGCGTGGCAGTCTCAGGCCCCTCTTTGCGTCCGGCAGGGTTGTCAGGTTGCCAAGCAGTCGGGCAAGGTGGAGGCAGGAGGCCTCGGGAGGAAGCGCTTCCCTCCACCAAGTGTTTCGAATGTATTATTGATGAGCTGCCTCGCTTAGGGGAGCCCAGTACATCAAAGCAGCTTCGCGACCGCAAAGGGCGACCCGCTCGCTCGAAGCAGCCGCTTCTCTTGGCTGGGGCTGGCCCTGGCAGATCTGGGGAGGGCGCTTATTAAAAAGAGGACCCGCAGCTCCCCTTGGGGACTCTGAGGGCAGGAAGGACTTCTGGCCTTTGCCAAGAGAACAGTGCAGTGCAATGTAGGAGTCCATCCCGAGAGAGTATAGAAATGTTAGAACACACCCTGTTTTACAGATAAGGAAACTGAGTCCCAGATGGTTTCTCCTGAGTGGCTTCTCTCTTCAGCCTGAGACACTTCCCTGGTTGCTCTAGCAGCAGAGAAGACCTCTTGCCTATTCAGATCCCTTTCTTAGCCAGGACACCAGTAGTCTGGTCCCCCCTCCCCCAAGTCCTCCTCCCTCAAGTCCGGGTCCTCTGCACAGGAGAAAGGCTGTGTATTTATGGAAAGACTTAATCCCTCCACCAGCCCCAAGGCCGTGGAAAGCTGTGTCTAATCTGTCCCTGGAAGGCCTCAGCTGGTGGGCACACACCAGACCAGAGTGTGCGTCCCCTAGGGAGGTGTAGGTCACTCGGGAGACTTACAAAGCAACTCGTCCTCAGCCGAGGACTCTGAGACATTAATGCTTAGCTAGCAGTTGGCCTATGCCAGACCTGCTCCTGCCTTGGCTGTCTTCACACCCCACCAACCCTTTAACCAAAGCCTCCTCTTGTCCCCATTTTAAAGGCAGGAAAGTTGGTAAGTCCGGGTGTTAGCCCTGAGGTAGCAGGGAATGGCTCTCATCTTGGGGGTTAGGGGAGGAGGCTGGGCCAGGCCTGTAGAATCATGGGAAATAAGCCCACCACAGAGACTGATAGATGATAGCCCACTCAAGAGAGATCCACTTAAGAGTGTCAGCCTCCTAGGCCCCACACAGCCATGGTCTCCCGCTAGTAGCCGCCAAAGTCGCACTACCCTTCCCCCTGTGCTCAATCTTTGAGAAAAAAAATTTTTTTAATTTATTTTTATGTGTATGAGTGTTTTGCCGGCATGTATGTCTGCGCACCCTATACACAGGCCTGGTGCCTTTTGAGGGCCTCGGATCCCATGGAGCTGGAGTTACAGTTGGTTGTGAGCTACCATGGGGTGCTGGGAACAGAATCCAGGTCCTCTGAAAGATAAAATAAATGTTCCTAACCACCGACCCATCTCCTCATACCATTCCACCCTCCAGGTTCAATCTTCACTGTTATAGAAAACAAATGGATACTTTGTTGCACTGTGTTGCACTGTGTTAACACTTTGTTAAGCTGTGGGCTTTATTCTTTAGCAGATCTTTTTAATGGTATGTAAGCGACAAAGTGGAGCATGGATAGCCCCAAGTGGCCAAGAGCAGGCAGCAAGCAGGCTGGTGGGAAGCCAAGGTTTGCCCCAAGTGGGGTCGTTGGGTCTCGGTGGTTGTTGACATCTCTTGCTTCCCTGAGACTCTCAGGTTGGCCATCTGGCCTTGAGGGGAGGTACCCCAAGGCTAGCATCTATTCTCAGCACAGTGCCAGGAGCTGGAATTGAAAGAATTCTAATCCTGCCGCACAATCAAGTGACTTTCCTAAAGAAGGCAGAAACCCTGTTGTGGGTGTGCCCAGCCGGAAACAGCTCCGTGTGGGAGCTTGGGAAACCGCTAAAAGCCCAGGTTGCCCTGCCCTACCTCCCCCAACCTCTCAGATCCACACACCTAGCAGTCAGTCACATTCTTCCATTCTGACTTCTCCTGCCCAGCCTGGTTCTTAAAAGGATGGCTTTGTTAAGGAGGAGAGGTGAAGTGCCACCGTGACTCAGGCTCTCTTGGCAGAGGGCACTGGGCAGAGACCATGGTGAGGAGTGCTCCCAGCCTAACTGCCTGCTATTCAGCCTTCCATTCATGACAGCTGATACCGCACTCAGGACTATGGCTAAAGTAGTCAAGGTTCCAAAGGTGGAAACAAAAGAGGTCTATCTCAGGCCAACTGCAGGTCCATACCGCACCACATAGGATGTACGTTTGCCACACAGGACCCAGGCATCCTGCCTTCAGCCTGGAGCCTGACACTTCATCCCTCAGCAGATCTAGGTTTGTGTGGCCCTGGAGCCCAATCCCCGAGACACAGGCCGGAACTTGCCTTCTATGAGCAGGTAGGTGCACATTATAATGACGTCTGACTTTTTTCTGTGTGTTGCAAACCTGTGAAAGCCAGGTGGCGTAGTGACTTCTGATGTAATTAGTCTCCAAAGCTCAGGGAAGCCCTCTCTGCCCACTTTCTGAAGCTCTTCTCAGAGCTTTGACTGTGTCATGTGCAGTACAGTGGGTGAGCCATCCCTCCCCCCTGCTCAGGAGGGAGTAGACCCTGCAGGAGGAAGTGGGGTTTTCTAACTGCCTGCCTGTCATTTTGGGGGATCTGGTGACCAATTGGTGATGAGATTTTATGTCTCCATTGTTCTGAAGGAACTGTAAACAGAGTCCAGGTACTCCAAAGGGAAGATCTTCACCTTGTAAGGGTGTGAAGTGAGAGACTTGATGCCTGGGTCCTCTCCTGTTCTTCAGGATAACCAGGAGCCTGTCCCTGCCCTCTGCTGATTTGCTGCCATGTACTAGCTGAACTGGGCTTAGGGATGGATGACCTTTGACCCCACACCCCGACAGTAGTAGGAGAGAGTTCTTCTGAGATCAGGTCTCTTTTGACCCACTCAGGCCTCAAGCTCCCTATGTAGCTGGTGCTAGCCCTGAATTCCTTATCTTCAAGCCTGTGGGCTTACAGGGGTGCCACAACCGTGCCTGGCTCAGTGTGCATTTCCTACCAGCAAGATTGTCCCTCACAAAATAATGACACCGTGACTTGAATCAGAGGCGTTACCGTGGGCTCCATGCTACTAAAGATAGACATGACATTTTTGTCATGTGTGTGTGTACATGCTTTTGCATGTATGTGGGCATCCATGTGGGTGAGATGCATGTACATGTGCGTGCATGAGCGCGTGGAGGCCTGAAGTTGATGTCAAGAGTCATCCATTGCTCTTCAGCCTCATTCATTGAGGCAGGACCTCTCAATCAAAGCCAGAGCTCACCGATGTGCTTGCCAGCCGGCTCTGAGGATTCCCCAGTCTCCACTCTGAGACCTGTGGGGATCCGAACCCTATTCCTCATCCTTGCATTTCGGGCCCAGACATCTCCCCAGCCCCCATGTTTCTTTTAACCAATACTTTGCAAACATGTACTCAACCCTGTCCGCCCAGCCTCAGCCTCAAAGCAGGTCCCACTCAAAGCTGGTTCTTCTCCCCCCGACCCCTGTCCCCCCCACCACCTTGACTCTTTTTCTGGCACATTCCAGACATGACAAAGCCTTCAACACTCTCACTACTCTGTGCTCTGTTGGGTGGCTGAGAACAACTCCCAACTGACAGAACAGGAGGAGCCAAGCTCCCAAATGGCAGTGCACATCCTGTGCTTGTGTGCCTGACTGTCGTGAATGGGCCCTGCTGAGGTGACTGACAAGCTTGGCTTAGGTGGACACTGCTGGACTTACAGGTGTGCACCACTAGGCTTCCTGACTGCCAGGCAAGCATTCTTCCACTCACATCTTGATAGGGGTGCCACCTTCACCACCCCGCTCACTTGTTGCCAGAGCCCCATTTTTGGTTTTTTGAGACAGGGTTTCTCTGTATAGCCCTGGCTGTCCTGGAACTCACTCTGTAGACCAGGCTGGCCTCGAACTCAGAAATCCGCCTGCCTCTGCCTCCCAAGTGCTGGGATTAAAGGCGTGCGCCACCACCGCCCGGCTGCAGAGCCCCATTTTTAAAATCCCCTGTTTTGCCTGCCCTGCCACTATGGAAGGTGTTTTGAGTCTGTCTGTCTGAACGTGGCTGAGCCAAGTGTAAGTCGTGTGGCCCCCGTCTGCCTGTGGTAACCAAACAGCAATTGCTCCAGAGTCTAACCTGGAAAACCTGTGAGTGTGTACTGGGTGATTCGCATGAGCCTGGTGGGCAGCTATGTCAACAAAGCCCACCCCAGCATGGGTGTCAGTTCTTAAAAGATAGGACCCTGAGCTCTCTACATGACTTGCAGCCATTATGCAGGGCACTGAGCCTGGTACAAAGCTGTCCTTATGTGACCTGGTGGAAGGAGGGAACTTGAGAATCTACTGGGTTTTGGGTACTTCCTGGGACTTCTATATTGTTCATTTCCTAAGTGGTAAGGAACCTCCTTCTGGGTCTACACAACACCAGGCTACCCAGGCTGCTGGCCACTAGAGTGACCCGCTTTGGGGTAGGTCATAGCCCCTTCTATACCCTAGCCCACCCAGCCAGGCACAGAACCCTGCAAACAGATGGCTCCCAGAAGCCTCTAAAGGTGTGAGGCTCCTATCTCAGGTCTGCTGAGTCCTGATCCCAATCCCAGCTCTGTGACTCCCAGTAAGCTGGGTGGCCTTGGGCTGCTGACACCACCTCTCTGAATTTTGATTGCAAAAGAGGGTGTTGACAGTACCAGGAAGGTGGGGTGTCAGGAGTGGAGATGGCTCCCCCTCCCCCGCCTCCTGCTTCTATTAACCAGTTACTTGAGTTCTAAGGAAAGCGTGCATGGTAGAAAGGTCAGGAGAGTGTGGGCGAGAACTTTTCTAATTTCCCATGGACTAGGGACACAGCCTGGTATAGTTCAATCCATTCCAAGAATCTGTATTGAAAGGACAGGAGACTGGGTTGCGGCTCAGTGGTCCAGCGAGTATGCCTGCTATACCCAAGGCCCCCAGTTCAATCCCCAGTGAGGTCAATGACTAGAAACCCTAAAAATCAGCAGGGCAGGGGTTGTAATGGAAAGAGTACCTGCTATGGTAGGTGTCACCGAGCCCCACAGCCTGTGGGTCCTCCATCTCTGAGACCCTTAGCCTGAGCAGCCTTACCTAAACCTTCCTGGACAGCAGCCCTCTGCCCTCAGCACAATATTCAGCCCAGATGTGGTCAGCAGGCACTGTGACCTCACAGATGGTTTGTTTCAGCACCCCTTCCTGTTGTGTGCCCAGCTGGCCAACATGGGCTAGTACAATGACATCACCCACCCCTCTCTGAGTACTCTCCTCTCTTCACAGGCCCGCAGAGGCGACGCCATGGGGCTGAAGCCCTCCTGTCTGAAAGGTAAGGCAGAGTGTGGGGTTTGGGGTCAAGGGGCATGGGGGAGCAAAGAGAGGGAGACTGGGGTGGAGATAGTACAGGGAGACCCAGAGGCCTGGGGCGCTGGTCTAGACTGATGGGATACCCATTAAGGTAGTCCATGTATACAGTAGGGATTCTATAAATGCTTGTTCTGCCTCTGCGACCTCCTCCAGTTCTTCCTTCACCAGCGCTCAGTACCCCAGGGCTTCAACTTCCTCCTCAGAGGGAAAAAACCCCAGAAAAGAGGGTACCTGGTGAGGAGAAGCCAGGCATAGCTCTGGGAGTTGCAATGCAATGGAAAGTTTGAGAAGGGCACAGGATCTGTGAGAGGTGTTGGTGAGGCAGCACAGATCTCTGTTCTGATATCCAGAAGGAACTCAAAGCACCATGGTCCCTGTGAAAGATACCCGAAGGCTTCTGATGTCCCCCTGTGGCACAGGCTTGGTCCCCACCCTTACCTCTGAGCCTTGAGGTCCAGATCTGCCTTGGACAGTCCTGCTGGTACCATAGGCACTGCCTAACAGCTCGTCATCACCCAGCTTGGCGAGGGTGCCATCCGTTCCCATTGCTCTCGAAGACTGCAGGGCCGTGCCAGCCTTACTCCTCACTGTCCATTGTGTAGTCTGATGGCTGCTGCCAAACACAAACTCACTACCCAACATGCTCAGCCAGATGTTGGAGGAGACCAGGCTGGCTGTCTCCAGGACTCCAGGCTCACAGGAGCAGTGAACGAGTGCGACGTGTGGAAGTGGCTGAACGTGGGACAGCTGGTGGCAGGGGGGTTAAAGGCTAAGTGGGTCCTTCTCTTGCTATGGCCGTGAGTCTTAGCCTCCCATGGCTGTGAGTCCTCCCCTCTCCTGTGCCCAGTGCAAAGAATGTCTGTGATGTCACTTTCTGTAACCATGCAGAATAGACATAAACTTCACGCTGGTGACCTGCGAGTGCACAGTTTGTTACAGATGCCACTATGGATCACTGCCTCCTGCCCGGACATCCTGTACTTTCCTTTCTACAGTGCCAACAACTCTAATGCCTTGTGCACACGGACCCCAGACTTCTAAGATTCTCGCACCTCATATGCATGGCCCACTCTTTTGCCTGGTTTTGTTCACTGGGCATTGCAGTTTCCAGGCTCAGCGCGTTGTGGCATGTGCCTCTGTGTCGTTGGAATTAGATGACGTTTCATAGTGTGGATTTTCAGTCAGCTTCGAGTTACTGCCACAAAACACCTGAGATAAACAATTTACAAAGACGAAAGGTTTATCGTAGCTCACGCTGTTCCATCCACAGTTACCTTGAGCCTGTGGGTACAACCAGGTGTGATTGTGTTTGAGGAGAGTTAAGAATGAGATGCTAGCCAGCAGTGGTGGCGCAGCCTTTAATCCCAGCACTTGGGAGGCAGAGGCAGGCGGATTTCTGAGTTCGAGGCCAGCCTGGTCTACAGACTGAGTTCCAGGACAGCCGGGACTACACAGAGAAACCCTGTCTCGAAAAAAACCAAAAAAACAAAAACAAAAACAACAACAAAAAAGAATGAGATGCTAATCTCCTTACAGTTTGGAAATTAGAAAGGTTGGGCCAGAGCCTAGGGTCTTAGTGTCCTCAATGACACAACTTCCCATAACGTTTGCTTTTTACAAATGTCCCCATGGGCTGGGGACCAGGACCATGACACATAGAGCTAATGGGATACTTAAAATCTAACTAGGCATGTATATGTAATCCCACCACTTGTGAGGCTGAGGCAGGAGGATTTCTGCAAGTTTGAAGCCAGCCTGGGCAACATAGTGAATCCAAGCCCAGTCTGGGCTGTACTGTCACCCTAGTAAAAAAGCAGTAGACCTGCGGTCAACGGGTTGGGACATGTTTTATTTTTCTCCCACCCGTCAATGAGGACTGGCCTGGTTATATCACGATGTCTGAAATCATTCAACCTCGACACAGACTGATTCTCCAACAGGATGCCCCCTGCATCCCACCTACCACGAATGCCTTAAAAGCCACACTGCACCAAGGGCCCCTGGGCAGGAAACTTTGAAAAGGACCCTTCGATCTGGCACCTCTGCAGTTTTCATTGTGTGCTTTGGGTGTGTTAGACTTGGACTGTCCCAACTCACTCAGCCTCGGTCCCTGGAGGTGATAAAGTCATTTCACAGAGGCCTGGGAGGGACTCAGGGCATGGACTGACAGACAGAGGACCCTAGACTCTTCACTGTGCGTTTGTGTCAAGACCCAAGACTGACCTACCAGCCCCACCCAGCCCCTCCTCCACCACTGTGGAGCCTGTGTGCTCTCTCTACTCTCTCTCTCTCTCTCTCTCTCTCTCTCTCTCTCTCCACACACACACACACATATACCACACACACACACACCACTCACAGGACACACAGGATGATTTTGTTCCTACAGGCCTAATCACAGCCCAGTTTTCTGTGTGGCCTGCTCCAGTGTAGCCACAGGTTTGGCTAAGTGTAATGTGCTCCGTTTTGTTTCCTTGAGACATTATCTCATGTAGCCCAGGCTAGCTTCGAGCCCTATATAGGCAAGGATGACCTTGTGTGCTATACTGTTGCTTTTGTAGCTAAGTCATGTTGGATATTTTGGGATGATGGTGATGATGGTGATGATGATGATTTGTTTGGATTAAATCCCAGGAATCAGAATTGGCAAATGACAATAAATTGTTAAGTTTTATTTGGCTTAGCCTGGGAAAGGCTCTTTTCTGTGAATTCTATATAGATTAAGTCATTTGTCTCCCAGACAAGCAGGGTAAAGCCCTGAGAGGGAGTCCGGTTTCCCTGGGGTCACACAGCCTTGGCCCAGGCAGGATTTGAACTGTTCCCAAAGCCTTGTTCCAGTCACCCCGTCATCGGCCTCCATCCTTCTGCAGCACCCCTTTTGTCTTTTCCTTTGTTTCTGAGAGCACAGTTGTTGGGCTCAGTCCACCCTGTTCCCAGATGCTGTCACTGTGAGGCCCTTAGCTCTTCAAACCTTCAATCACCTCATTCCAATGAGGTTGGATTCACCCGGGAGCCAATTCACCCCTAGAGGACGGTGGGAGTGGGGTCTGATGTCACTCATGGGACAACAGAGACACGGGACCCAACCCGGACCTACCTATGTCCTCCATCCCTGGGGCTCAGCTGTTCCCAGCCAGTCTTCCTTTGTAGACTGCCCAGCCCCAGGTTAGCTCAGGGCTCCAAACCAGCTCTGCTCCCTGCCAGAGCATGCGTGCTGCATGGCACGGCAGGCATCCTGCCACCCCAGAGCCTGGTTCAGCTTAGCACTCCATAAATCAGGATGCCCCTGTGTGTGTCTCTGGGCTCAGAGTTCTCAGAGAAAAATGAGACATCCTCTACCCAGCCATACTGTGAACTGAGTATCCTCTAGAGGATTCTACTGAGTTCCACCAGAGACTCTGCTGAGGGCTCACTGACAGCACCCGCCCCTTAGAGGACAGGACCCTCAGAAATTTGTAGCTGTCATGGTGACAGTCTCTGGAAACAGAGGGATGGTAAGCTGGGGGTTAGCCTGGGCTACACAGTAAAACCCTATCGAAAAACTAACCAACCAACCACCAACAAATACATTAATTAATAAGTTTGGGCTGGTGAGATGGCCCAGCAGTTAAGAGTATTTCTTCTAACAACCTGTTCTAACTGGTTTTGGTTCCCAGTACGCACATGGTGGCTCACAATTGTCCATAACTCCAGTTCCAGGGGTCCAACACCGTCTTGTAACCTCTGTCAGCACAAGTGTACCCACAAGCAAAACACTCATACACATAAAATATATAAATTTGTTTTTTGGTTGTTTGGTTTTTCCTTGCCCGAGACCAGGCCATAAACAACCTGTGACAGGTAAGGTAAGGCTTATACAGGCATTTGGAGTTTTCATGGGTTTGGGGAATTTTTCAGTAGGTGGAATGTGAATTTTTCAGTTCCCGGATCCACCACAAGTGATTGTTTCTTAGGACAGCTGAGAAAAGCCTGAGGGCTGTCGTCCTTGGGTGGGCTCGAACCACCAACCTTTCGGTTACCAGCCTAACTCCCTCACTAACCGACTGCCTGACAGAGACGGTTAAAACAGTCTTTTAAAAGATAATATATTTCTTTTTAAAAGACTCATTTACTTTCAAGCATGTATGTGTGTGTGTGTGTGTGTGTGTGTGTGTTCAGGTGAGGCCAGAAGAGGGCATCAGATTCCCAGAAGCTAGCGCTCCAGGTGATTGTGAGCTCTCTGATGGGGGTACTGGGAACCAAACTTGGGTCTCAGGTCTTCTGCAAGGACAGCAAGTGGCCCTCCCTCTGTGCTTCTCACACACCTCCCACCCCAAGTACTCATTTCTCAGTGGCATGTCTTGGCTTCTACAGTGCTACCCGGCTCAATGACCCCTGCTTCCCACGCTGCCCTTCCCCCACAGCCTGCTTCTCATCCCTCCTCCTATCTCAGGGTCTTTGAGCCAGCTGGTCCCTCTGCCTGAGACACAGGTCTCTATATTCCAGTGTTAGTCAGTCCAACCTAATGTTGGGGTCCCTCATGGCTTCTCAGCTTCTCTTCTTGTACCCGCTTTGTGGACCGTATGCTCACATAGCCGTATGTGTCTCTTCTTAGGGCCCTCTGACAGCAATGGCATAGAGTGGGTACTCAGTTCACTTGTTGGTAAAAGAAAGCCTGCCCCAGTTTACAACCCTGGTCTGGACTCCACCCCAGAGCAAGCAGTTAGCCTCCTGGAATCCCATGTGTGTGTAGCTTCTGTTCTAGGCTCAGATACACCCAGATCCCTACCTCATGGCGGTGGCATTGCCAGCCATTGAGGTTGGGGGCTCTCTGGGCCCTTGGAAGCTGGAAGAAGACATTAAAGATGGAGGTCAGGGAGTTTGGTCCTTGCAGGTGTATCAGCTAAGGATCTTTGTTGAGCTCACACTAGATTTGAGGGGGTGCTATCTGCACTCTAAAACCCAGTGATTGGCATCTGTGTGGCAGGGGACGGGAAAGATGGCCACGAGAAGCTGCAGCAGACTCTACAGACGTGGAGCCACTTGGAACCAGGAGAAGCCGGAAGGAGCCGCCCCTAAGCCTCCCTAGAGTTGCTGGTCCCATACCACCTCCACTGCAGGCTGGTGGCCTCCTGAGCTGTGGGACATAAAGTCCCACTGTCTCAGTCACACAGTTTGTGGCCATTTGTGAAACAAGCCTCAGGACACTTGCCCATGCTGGAGGAGAAAAATGTCAGCCCAAGTAGCTGATGGAGCAGAGCACAGTCCATCTATTATACACAGTCAGTCAGCCAGTCTGTGACCTCCGGGGAGCTCAGAAGGAAGAAGGCGAAGAGGCCGTATCTCCATTGTCACAGCTCCTAAGGCAAAATTCTCAATCTGTAGGTTGTGACCCTTGGAAGGGGGGTCATATAGAACCATCAGAAAACATAGACATTTACATCAGAATTTATTTATTTATTTATTTATTTATTTATTTATTTATTTATTTATTGGTTTTTCGAGACAGGGTTTCTCTGTGTAGCCCGGGCTGTCCTGGAACTCACTCTGTAGACCAGGCTGGCCTCGAATCAGAGATCCACCTGCCTCTGCCTCCCAAGTGCTGGGATTAAAGGCGTGCGCCACCACCGCCCGTCTACATCAGAATTTATAACGGTAGCTAAATTCCAGTTTGAGTGTCAACAAGAGTAATTTTATGGTTGGGGGGGGGTCACCACAGCATGAGGAACTGTGTTAAAGGCATTAGGAAGGTTGAGAACCACTGTCCCAGGGGACAGGAGAGAGAGTAGTGCGGCCTCCGGAAGGAATACTGGCCAGCCGGACACTGCATGGCGGGACTGACAGGCAGGCCACGCCCCTCCTCAGCTAAGCCTCTTAGCTCTGAAAGCCAGACTGTAAGGCTCTAGAAGAAATGAAGAGGGAGAGCCAGCCTGAGCCCAACCCCACCCCTACCCCTAACCATGGCTTACTAGTTAAATCCCCTCAAGACCACCAGCCTGCAAGAGTTGCCTAGGCTAGCACTTAGGTCCCATGACTTGACAAGACCAAGGGCACTGAGCCGTGCACTGATAGGTAAATTAAACAAGACACCTCCCAATTCTCCAGCCCTCTTTTTTTTTTTTTTTTTTTTTTTTTTTGCTCAAGGGATCCTCAGATAGTTGGTACCCTGACTCGGTACTTTCTAGCCCAGGGACGCAAAGCTTTGACAAACACAAGAGCCATCCGAAGTGTCTTCGGAGTCTTCTGCAGCCTGGCTTCCCAGTGGGTTGGCTTGGTGTCATATGCTGGGTCCCAACTATTCTTAATCCCCCCCACTATAATTATACATGTATGTATATGTAGATTTTATACATGTATAATCTATGTAGATTTGACCTGATAGGTTTAGTACAGTGTGCTACAGTTGTACAAACAGAGAAAACAGTCAATGTTCTAGGCCAAAAAACTTTTAATTTCCAGACCATGGTAAACTGGGGTACATGCCTCAAAATGCAAATAATATGTGTATTTGTGTGTATGTATGTTTATATGCATTTGTACATATTTATATGTGTATTATGTATTTATATGTGTATGGCTCATGCCTTTAATCCCAGAAGCACTCAGGAGGCAGGGACAGATAGGTCTGTAAATTCAAAGCCTGCTGGTATATATGTATGTATTTATATGTATATGTATGTGTTTGTATGTATATGTATGTGTTTATACATGTATGCATGTGTTTATATGTGTATACATATTTCTATAAAAAGACTGGTGTTAAGGATTTAGGTCAGTTGACAATTCCAGCGTTCAGCAGGTGGAGGCAGGAGGATCAGAAGTTCAAGGCCATCTTCAGCCATATAGAAAGTTCTAGTTCACCCAGGGTGGTCAGCACAGAGACCTGAAGACTGATCTAGATCTCCTTCTGGAACCTTCTGTACAGAGCCTGCCCAGGCAGGTCCAGCCCAGGTGGATCGATGAGTGAGGTGATCTTGAAAGCCTGTTTCAAACTCAGGAGTGCGTGATGATCAATCGATCCCACCCCACCCCATCCTGTGCCCCGGGGCAAAGTCCAGCTCCCTGCCCCACTCTAGGACTTAACCCTTCTCGACAGTGCTTAAGATAAGCCTCAGCAGCGCCCGATGCCCTCAGGAATTAGGGCGCCCGCCCCAGTAGCGGGGAGCAGATGCCCTCCATAATCGCCTGTGACGCCCCTACCCCACACTGCCTTGACGCCTCCATGCCCTGACACTCCCACCCTGCGCTGCTGGAGCCACTCAGTGAGGACCCCTTACCTCCCGGCTTGAAGCCAGTCAAATCAGGAGTCAGCACCACACCAGCTGTTTATCTGTCCACACACAAGAGGGCCAGCCTGCCCCTCTCAAACCCCATTCCCTGCACTCCCCCTTTTAAAAGAATACCAGGGCCCTTAATGCCAGCACTCAGTTTGAGACCAGCGGGAACCGAACCGCACAGAGAAGCAAAAATGTCCTCTCTGTATTCCATGACAGCTTGGTGCACGTACACAGCATGTCTTGAGCCTTTATCCTTGGTAGCTTTAGAGCCTTGTCAAGTGACCCCTGGTGATTGAACCTGGGGCCCTACCAACCCCCCATACACCACATGGCAGACAGAAGTACTGATAGATATCTGTCTTTCTCATTTGGCCAATTTGATGGTGGAAAATGCCTTCTTAGGAGGAACTCTGCCTTTTCTATCTCTTCTTTTTCTTTTTCTTTCTTTCTTTTCTTTCTTTTTTTTCTTTTTTTTTTTTTTTTTTTTTTGTGATGGATCCAGACAGGCCCCCAACTCAACAATCCTGCCTCAGCTTCTTGAGTGCGCTCTGAGTCTTGTTTCCTTCACAGAGAGAGCAGGAAACTTCCTCAAAACACACAGCCAAGTGGCGGGTACTCTGGAGGCAACAAGCTCCCCGGTGTGTGTCGGGGGGTTGCTGCAGCCCCTTATGTGGTTCCAGCCTTCACAGTGTGTGGTGTGCTGTGGCAAAGACAGGAAACCAAGGGCTATCAATCAGGAACCTGCTCCAGGCCGTGAACACATTCTACTCCATTACCAAGAGCAATGGCACATGAGTGCGCGCGCACACACTTAATTTTCTTGAAGCATACTTTAGTTGAAGGTAATTTACTCTATAGCCCAGTCTGGCCTGGAACTTAATTCGTAGCCCAGGATAGCCTAAAATTTAATAGCCAATCTCTTGCCTCAGCTTCCCAAATGCTAGAATTACACAGCTTACACCTGTGATTCTCAACCGAGGTTGAGTGTGTGTGTGTGCACGTGCATATGTGTCCCACAGTGAGAATGTCCCAGATGCCAGAGAAACACAAGCCCCACAGAGCGGGATGTGGTGCTGCACACACGGTCAGCAGGCAGGAGGCTGAGGCAGGAGGATTAAGAAGAGTTCAAGGCCCTCACAGCAGAACAAGGCCTTATCTCAAGAAATAAACACATGAAACGAGACAGAATGATCCTCCTGCCTCACTCTCTCAGGTGCCAGGACAGAGAGTGCGCACTGTTGACCCAGAGATGTCAGAGGTGTGCCCTGAAGCTTGTTTCACGTGACTAAGTTCTTACAGTCACCCTCCTATGTCCAGTTCAGGGTTGAGAGGCTGAGGGCCAGGAGAAAGGACCAGAGCTGCTCAGTGATGAGGCCGGGGTTGGACCCCGTGAGCTCTCTCACCACAGCTGAGACGCCAGCAGCCTTCCCTGAGGGCTCTGCTGGGTGGCAGGGACTAGTTGCTGGACGTACAGGCGTGCAGGCAGGAGGCCAGCCCTTAGCCTGAACTCTTCCCAGGCTCCTCCCAGTGCCAGCTCCAGCTGCAGGTCCCTGACGCAAGCAGGAGCTTTTCCCTTAATTGAAAAGAGATTTTAAACCATCTCTGTTGGGCCCAGGCCGCTGTGAAGAGGTAAAGACTACCAGAGCCATCAGTCATTGCCACGTCTGTAGTAACACTAGGCTTTCCCGATGGTTGGAGTTATAAACAGAGAGTGAAGGAAAATGAACGGCTAGATGTCATGAGAGATTCTTAGCGTTCTCTGCTTGCTTGGCCCCTGGTTCCTGCCCCAGGGTCATTGCTAAGGCAGTGGCTGCCCCAGAGCACTTTTCTGTCCCTTCTGCTGCTTTGATGGGCCCCCTCTGGGCAGCCTCCTGAGCCCCCACCATCTCGCCTCAAGCCACCGATAGTCTTGTTGTTTTGTCTTCATCCCTCTTGTGACCAAGCCAGACTCATGTCTGTGTCTCCAGGAGCCAACATCAGACCCATGTGACCACACTGCATCTCAGTGTGGTGGCCCCTCCTAGCCTCAATTGGGGGTCTGTCTGCTCTTCACACAGATTCTGTAATTTTTGCAGTTCCTTTGCTGGGAAGAGCGATCTCAGAGCCCCGCCACCCCCAAAGAATCGGCAGTTTGTGGGTTTTTTTTGTTGTTGTTGTTGTTTTTGTATAAAGGGTTGTAAAGTAAGCACACCCAGGACAGAAGCTCGCTGGGTATATTCTGATGTACGCAGGGCCTGACGTGATTGCCCAGTTGGTACAAAGGGGAAGCATGTGATAGAACTTGGGGAACGTCCAGGGTTGGGAAAAACAGGCACGAGGTCAGGGAGGTTTGTGGAATATTGGCTAGCTACCTCTGATAGAAAAACAACACGTCTCACTCTGTTTCTCTTGCTGGAACCTGGAGCAGGAGGCATTGGAGGCTCAGGGAGCAGGCAGAGAAACATCTGCGGAGTCATTTTGATCTCCGTTCCGTGCCCGGTGCCTGGTGCACAATAAATGCCTGTTGTCGGAGCCTGAGTTCTGGGGCCAGGGCTGGAGCTGTTCCTTTACCCAGAAGTGGGTCACAGAAGCCTGACGCAACGAGTGGGCCACCCTGGCTGAGGCAGGCCATCTAACCATCCGTGGCCATCTAACAAGAGAGAAGGTAGCTCCCGACAGCCATGCTCAGCACGAACTTTCTGAGTGCAGACTAGCGCAACCACACCCTTTTTTAAATGTGGTGCTGGGGATGGAACCAAGGCTTCGTGCATGCTGGGAAGCTCTATCTGCTAAGCTGAACTGCCAGCTAGCACCCACCCATCTGTATTCAGAGAATGTAGAGCCCTTTATGGACACGTAGGTGGCTTTTCATACCAGGTGCCTCTTATTGGTTGGATTGGTAAGGAAATGTTAAAATTAAGCCACCCGTAGCAGCTGTTATTCCTGGGAGATGTGTTAAAAGAGTGACTGGAGATACAGTTGGTGACAGTGTTGCCCAGTGGTTTCCCACCTTTCCTAAAGCTGCAACTCTTTAACACAGTTTCTCACGTTGCGGTGACGACCTCCCCCCCACCCCCCAACCATAAACCAAGCGGCCACCATTTCGTCGCTACTTCATAACTATAATTCTGCTACTGCTATGAATTGGAATGTAAATATCTGTGTTTTCCAACGGTCTTAGGCGACCCCGGGTGAAACGGTTGTTTGTGTGTGTGTGGGGGGGGGGGTTACACAGGTTGAGAACAGCAGGTGTAGCCCCTCTGTGGGGTCATTATGCAACCCCAGCAGGAGAGAAAACAGGCTGAAACAGTTGAGCTCACTGCCTAGGTAGATTGACTCTCAGCTTTCCGACTTGCTCAAACTGTCCTGGGCTCAGCTGGTGGGAGCTTTTTGTGTATGAAAGTTGCTTTGTTGGAGGAAGACAATGGGCCGGCTCCTAGTAGAGCCAGAGTGCTGTTTGATAAAGCGCCAGTAGAGGGAGCCCGTGAGCCATAATGCCCGCTCAGGGACAGAACTTTGGGTTTGTTTTGAGAGGTCCCGGGATTGCTAAGAGAGAATGTTGCCTTGCACCTAGGACCCTGGGGTGCACCAGGTAGAGGCTAGATGTGGGGTCGTAGGCATGAGCTCACTTGGCCGTGACCTTTACGGCCAAGGATAAGAAATGAGATTCGAAGCAGGAAGGGGCTAACCAGCTTGGAGGGGAGATGGCACCCAGCTTTGAGTCCCCCAGGCCCTTGTCTGTGAGGTTGCTACAGGCCGTGCCATCCATGTACATACGTATGGTTTCTATAAGCTTTAATTTTTTTTAAAAAAGATTTGTTGTTTTTTTTATTTATGTGAGTACACAGACTCACCAGACGAGGGCATCAGATCCCATCACAGATGGTTATGAGCCACCATGTGGTTGCTAGGAATTGAACTCAGGACCTCTAGAAAAGCAGTCAGTGCTCTTAACCACTGAGCCATCTTTCTAGCCCCCTAAGCTCTATTTTTTTTTTTTTAATAGCCAGGGACATCGAGGCTCAGAGAGCCATGTCATCCATTTCCATGGTCACCCTAGGTCAGGAGTTCCCAACCCTGGCTGTTTTAATTTCCAGGAAGCTCTACAGACAGCTCCTGTCCGGGAAAGGGAGACTTCCTGGGTAACTGTTAAATCTCCCAGGGTGAAAGCCCAAAAGAACCAGGAGGAAGAAAGCTGTGTGTGGTGGCGTGGTGGCATGGTGGCATGGTGGGGCACACCTGCAATCCCAGCACTTAGGAGTTGTGGGGAGGAGGCCAGCCTCGGCAATGGGAAGCCCTGGCTCAACGTCAGAAGACACCTTTCAGAGGATTCCCACAGGCAGCTACGGGTTTATCTCAGCCACTTCCAGCAGAGGGCAGAGCTAGTTCTCAGTCCATCCTTGGCAGGCTGTGAGTCACCCTGTCTGAGTTCAGCTTCTCTGAAGGTGGCTTAGCCTGGATCTGGGGCGTCTGGTTTGCCCACCATAGAGACTGAGGTACTGCAGAAAAGAAAGCTCAAAGCGGGGGACCCTAGTCCTTGGCACAACCCCAGAAGACCTCCTGCGCAGGCTCCGGGCCTACCCCAGGCCTGGGTCCCTGGCCTGTGCCTTGTCTCACTTGTCCTCCTGGCTTCTAATAGCCCGAGGCAGGCAGGGAATCGACAGCTCTGGCCCCAGGGTGGCTGGCATTTGATTTTTAATCTTTGCTGTTGCCTAATCCTCCTGAGAGCTTTGCTTCTACCCAGAGGCTGTGAGGCTATGAGTGTGCACTGGGTCTGAGGAGCCACGGACCTACCCTCCCCTCTCCCTTCCTTCCCACTCATCTCTCCTCCCAGTCTCCCTCTTCTCTACTTAACCCCCTCTCCTTCACCATCCTCTCTCCCTCTTCCCTCTTCCCTCTTCCTCCTCCCTCTTCCCTCCTCCCTCCCTGCCTTTTCCTCCTCCTCCCTCCTCACTGCCTCCACCCTTTTTCCTGGGCTCCCTGAGCCCCAGATACTGTCAGCTTAAGCTTCGGGCTCCGTCTTCAAGCTCCACACCCTGTTAGGATGTAAGTCCTGTTGATGGAGTCTAACTCTTCTCTGTTGTGTCAGAGTCGGTAGGGGCAGGGGAGAGGAAGGGGCTCTAACATTAGTGGGAGGGGCTCTGACACTGTGGGGTGAATCTCTCGCTCTCTTTTTGAGACAGGGTTTCTCTTTGTAGTCCTAGCTGTTCTGAAACTCACTCTGTAGACCAGGCTGATCTTGAACTCACAGAGATCTACTACCTCTGCCTCCCAAGTGCTGGATTAAAGGCATGCGCTGCCACCAACAACAACAGCAATGGTGGTGGGGGGTCTGTGTCTGTGTGTGTGTGTCCACATGCTCACGTGCCTGTGTGTGCATTGGTGTTTTCTCTTTGTGTGTGTGTCTGTGTGACGGTGTTGGATCTGGAGTTATAGACAGTTGTGAGCTGTCATGTGGGGGCAGGGAACTGAACTGAACCCAGATCCTCTCTGAAAGATCAGTCCATGCTCTTAACCCCTGAACCACCTCTAGCCCAGCATCTCCCTGTTGCTGTCATGTGACCACGTGACAATGTACACATGGTACGAACATGTGGTGCTGACATGCGATGAAACTCAATATCCTGTATTATTTCAGGTTGGACTGTGTCATCAAAAGATTTGTCTGTGATGATGTCGTGGTAGCTGGCTCATGCTTGTAATCCCAGCACAGAGGAGGCTGAGGCAGGAGGATCAAAAGTTTGGGAATCCAGGGATGTGTAGTGAGATCTGTCTCAAACAAACAAACAAACAAACAAACAGGACAGATTTTTAATCAAAATGGCCATGTAGGGGTATGGCTCACCAGCCATGGTCAAGGTGACTCTTGTCTGGTCATTGTCCTGTTCACTTACTGCCAAGGTGACTGACCGGTACCCACAGGATGCTTGGGTGTGGCCTTACCATGGGTGACATGTTTACAGACTTGTACTTCCTGTTGTCCTGGCTCACTGCAGGTTGAGGGCACTGGTGTGGAGACTGGTAATGTCTTTTCTGGGGATCAGGACACTGTTGAGGCCCACAGTGTCTCAGTCACTGTGCCTTCAGCCTTGAAAGAAGATGAGAAAGGTTTCTATATCTGGAACTTAGCAGTCACTACTTCAGATGGACAGTCCAGGCATTCCCAGGCCTGCGTGTAGAGCAAGCTGGAAGACAGAAGCCAGACAAGGCTGCCTGCGTCCATCCTGCCCTGCACTCCACGGCCATGGCCTGCTGGGTCAGAGCCTCTAGCAACAATTCTTTTTGGTTTTGTTTGTTTGTATTTCTGGGACAGGGCTAAAATAATTGAGTGTCAGGCTGGAGAGATGGTCAGTGGTTAGAGCACTGACTGCTCTTCCAGAAGTCCTGAGTTCAATTCCCAGCAACCACATGGTGGCTCACAACCATCTGTAATGGGATCCGATCCCTCTTCTGGAGTGTCTCAAGACAGCTACAGTGTGTGTGTTCATAGACATAAAATAAACAAATAATTCTAAAAGAAATAAATGAGTGTGCATGCATGCACACATGAGTGTGTGAGTATGTATTTGTGGTTCTTTTTGTTGTTGTTGTTTTACAAAGCAAGATCTTACTATGTAGCCCTGGCTGACATGGAACTCACTCTGTAGACCAGGCTGGCCTCGAATACATAGAGATCCACCTGCCTCAGCCTCCTGAGTGCTGAGATGCCCCAGAAGCCCAGGCTGTAGCAAACATGGCCTTCAGGCTCTGGAGTACTTGGTGTCCTTCTGGGACAGTATCTGACCTCCCACACAGCCAGTGGCCCCAAGGGCTGTCACTTCTGCCCATTCTGTTCTTTAGAATGAATCCCTGGCTGGGCAGTGGTGGCGCACGCCTTTTAATCCAGCACTTGGGAGGCAGAGGCAGGTGGATTTCTGAGTTCGAGGCCAGCCTGGTCTACAGAGTGGAGTTCCAGGACAGCCAGAGATTCACAGAGAAATCCTGTCTCAAAAAAAAAAAAAAAAGAAAGAAAAAAAAGAAGAAAATAGAATGAATCCCTGAGTCCCCTCCCCCCTGGGACTAAAGCACCACAGCCTAGGGACATCCTGACAGTGGCCACGACTTCCCTGGGTAAGTTAGAAACAGAGATTCAGAATTTCATGACTTTTTTTTTTTTTTAAAGATTTATTTATTTTATATATATGAGTACATTGTAGCTATCTTCAGACACACCAGAAGAGGGCATCAGATCCCATTACAGATGGTTGTGAGCCACCATGTGGTTGCTGGGAATTGAACTCAGGACCTCTGGAAGAGCAGTCAGTGCTCTAACCACTGAGCCATCTGTCCAGCCTGAGGTTTTGATTAATTAAACTCAGTCCCTTATGCTATTCCATGCTCTGTGCTGGCCTCACAGGGACCAATAAGGAAATGGTGGTCACTCTAGGGTTAAGTGCCCTTAGCAAAAGCAGAGATAGGAGCCACTCTCTCTGTGCCTATGAATAAGTATGTGCAGACAGGTCAAAGAGGTCATGAGTTCATAGCCTGAGCCATCTTCTCTAAAGATGAACATGCTATACTGGGTTTTGAGGCGTGGATAGGAGGTTGTTTCCCTGGCAAAGGAAGAAAATGTGTTCCAGGCAGGGGACCCGCATATGCCAAGGTGTGAAGGGCTAAGGGAGCCAGCAGTTTGAGAACCAGGAGCAGTCTGTGAGCTGTGTGCTGATGGCCCTGAAGGGGAGGGCAGAGGTACAGGCTGGAAGCTGGACTGGGAGACAGGACCCACATGTTCCAGAACCATCTTCATGACTCTTGGTTCTAGATGTGAGCAGGTGTCTCTCCAACGGACTCTAAGGTTATCTTAAGTTTGGGAAGCCTTGGGTTAGACGAAATTAAAACCCTTTTCACTAGGTATGGCGAGACAATGGCTCAGTGGTTAAGAACACTTGTAGCTCTTCCAGAGGACCCAGGTTTGGTGCCCAGTGTCCACACAGTGGCTCACAAGCATCTGCACCTTGAGTTCCAGGGGATCTGATGCTCTCTTCTGGCCTCTGTGGGCACCAGACACTTGGTGCTTTTCATGCTGTCTGTGGTAGCTCATGCATACAATCCCAGCTCTGGGAAGGTTGGGGTAACAGGATCACTTTGCATTTGTGGGCGACCTGACTGTGGAGTGAGTTCCTGGTTGCTCTGGGCTAGACTGAGATCAAAAGTGAAAAAAAAAAAAAAAAAAAAAAAACCCAAATCTTTTCCTCGTGAAGGACTCTCAGAGCCTTTGGCTGGCAGGGTTGTGAGTACCCAGCAGGAAGACAAGGCAGATGGGATTCTGGCAACACATTTGTATGGTTCCCAAACTCATTTGATTACAAAGCCCTGTCCTGGATCATGTCAGAAGGCCAGGCGTTGCAGGGGACAGACCCTGGGAAAGGCTGTTCATACCTGTCCTCAGGACATGGTGTCGGGGGATTCTTGGTGTGATCAGATTCACAGGCTTGGCTGCTGTATCAGAGAGAGGGGATGGGGGAGCTAGGAAACTCAAAGAGGAATTGGAGGAGAAACACAAAGGGAGAAGAAATAGACACAGGAAGGGGAAGCTGGACCAGCAGGCTGGGGGCTGAAGGTGTGAGAGGTAAAGAAGGGTGAGGCTCTGGCTGCCAGTGGGTGCCAATGGGATACTGATGGGTACCAGTGGGTACCAATGGATGTTGGTGGCTGCTGGAGAATACTGGCAGGAAGGGAGGGAGGCAGGGCGGAGAACAGCAATGTCTTAGTTCCTTTTCTAGTGCGGTGCAGAACGCCATGACCAAGGCAGCTTATTTATAAAAGAAAGCATTTAATCTGGGGCTCACAGTTCCGGAGGGTTAGAGCCTGTGACCATCCCAGTGGGAGAATGGTAGCAGGCAGGCATAGGGCTGGCTGAAGCAGTAGCTGAGGGCTTACATCTGATTCGTAACCATGAGGAAGAGAGAGAGGCCTAACTGGGAATAGCGTGGGCTTTTGGAAGCTTAAAGCCCACCCATGACACACTTCCTCCAATAAGGCCACACCTCCTGACTCTTCCCAAACAGTTCCACTGACTGGGGACCAAGCATTCAAATATACCAACCTGTGGCAGCCATTTTACTCAAACCACCACAAGCAGATGGTGACAACTCACCAGAGACCTGTAGCTCTGCACGGGGAGAGCAGCTGGACTGAATTAGGAACTCGGAGCCTTATCTAAACTGACATGGTGCCATAGGCAACCTGAACATTTGAAATGGGGCAGCCTGGGTCACAGAGCAAGACTTTGTCTCCCACATGTACACAAGAGGATCGGAACTTTCCCTCAAGAACTCTCATTCAAAGGATTTTCCTAGGGACTGGAGGGATGGCTCAGCTCTTAAAGGATAGGCTCACAATTAAACCACCAAGGGACATTCCCAGACTAAGGAGAAGCATGCATCCAACATGGAATCTTCTAGAAAACACTCTGAGGAGATGCCACTCAAGGGCGATCACTCCCATGCATACCTCTGGGGACAGACAGAGCTCAGTGCCCCTCATGGAGCTTTGCAAGGTTGGAGATACCTTTCCTGAGCCTCAGTTTCCCCATCTGTGCAGTGTCCCTTTGTGGAGCATGGGCGCCCTCAGAGTGAGGCAAAGGGACTGGGTGACTTTGGCAGGCGCTGCCAGAGGGGCTGATGCTCTCTCCATCATGTCCTGTCTCCCTCAGGCTTTAAGATGTGTGTCAGCAGCAGCAACAACCACGACGAGGCCCCCGTGCTGAGCGACAAGCACCTGAGCGTACCCAACATCATCATTACGCCTCCAACCCCGACGGGTGTGGGACTTTCCCGGGATTCCAACAAGCAAGGTGAGACAACACCACTCTGCAGGAGACTGCTCCCAGGACCCCTTCTGTGCCACGGCTTGAGCTGGTCCCCATCTCTCCCCGGAGCTTGCTAATATATGGTCAACACTATGGCCATTCTGCTCTGAGCCCCTCATCATGATGGCAGCACTGGCAAGATGTGGCTCGTTGAGCAATTGTCTGGGCAGTCCTTGCTGGCAGCTAAGAGGATGATGAATTGGTCTGGGCTGGCCCCCATGCCACCACGTCTTAACCTCTCACTGGAACTGAAGGATGCTCCATCCCTGCCAGCAGCAGGGACCACCCATCCTCCATAGTGTTTGTTGGCTGCAGCAGCTTGGACCACAGGATAGATTGGGAAGCAGACCCATGCTAAGCTGTGGCTGTCCTTGGGTCTTCCAGAGGTGAGGGAAAGGAAGATATGAAGTATCCCTGGCCAGACAGCGTGACAGGGTAGGGTGCAGACTGGCATCTTGTCTGTCTCTTCCTGATGCCCTCCGAGCTGGTAAGAGAGACCGCTCTCTTGTGTGCTGAACAGAAATGCATTGAGCCAGGCCTGGTGGGACTAGGTCCCCAATCTCAGCTATTGGGGAAGCTCACGCAGGAAAGCCACAAGTTAAAGGCTGCCTGAACTCCAAAGGAAGCTCAAGACAACTTAGCCAGGCAACTTAGCCAGACGCTGTCTCAGAATAAATATTGGAAAAGGGCTTGCCTCCTGCTCAGTGCTGAAGTGCTCAAGGCCCTGGGCTCTGTTTAGCCCCAACTCCAAAGGGATGTAGAAGGAAGCGCTGGGTGGGTCATGGCTGGTAGCCTGTACCAAGAAAATGGGTGGATTTCTCATAGCTGCTTGGGAGCCGACTTCGTATAGATCCTTGGCTACAGATGGGCAAACTGAGGCTCATTGAGGCTGGTGAACAAATGATGTAGAGATTTCACTGAGTCCCAGCGGGTGTGGGTGGCATTCTGGGGGAGCAAGCCCGAAAGGAATGGGTCACAGGGAGAGAGGTAGGAATCAGCAGGAGGGCGGACCTCCCTTGCTCGGTTTAACTTCTAAGAGAGAAGCAGCTCAGATCCCAGAGGTCCACCCTGGATCCCTGCAGAGGGCAGCTGCACCAGGTACCTCATCAGTCCTTCAGGCCACCCTCTGAAAGAAGCTAACATCTCTCAGCATCACCACATGGAGGGCCGAACTTCCAGCACACAGGGTCCTTTGGGGACAAGCCCTGCCAAACCATCATCCTTTGCGGCTTTTCCCAGAGCCCCTCACCAGGTTACGTGCTGGCTGCACACCTCAGTTAGCTCTCATTCTGGTGCCCTGAGCTGCAGGTATTATTTGTTGCTCTGCTTTAGAGAAAGAGAAAGAAGGGGGATCCAGGGACAGAAATGGACACACCTGGGCAGTCACAGCAATGTGGGAGAGAGCCAGGCTCCCAGCCCGTTGCTTCTCAGCTCCCATAGCCAGTGTCTAAGCAGATATCAGAGACCCAACCCTCAGCTTGGCCACAAGGAAGGATGCATCTCTCTCTAGGCCCCAGTATCTCCTCCTGTAAAGTTCCCAAGGTCATTATTTACCCCCACAGAATTGTGGGTGACATTTCAGCCCGAAGCTAAGTGCTTCGGAGTCTCCTGAATCCTGGGAGAAGGCCCATTTAAGCCTGGACAACTGTGGGGTGCATGGTTCCGGGCGGGGGAGGGGAGGGCGGCCCCCACAGTCCCTTGGAACTCACTTTTTGGCTCCACCGTGCTTCCAAAATTCCTGAGCCTGAATTTCACCTGCTCCTCAGAGGGACACTCATTGCTGTGAGTGTTCCTGAGTCTCAAATATCATCGTCTGTGCAGGGAAGATGAGAAGAGAGAGGTCTCACAAGGACCTTAGGCCTTACACATGCCGGTGCTATCGATGCTATCCATGGGGGTTAAGACGGGAAGAGCAATAGGTTAGACCAGGGCCCTACAAGCTGGGAACACTTGACACAATCTCCAAGAGTCCTGAGAAAGCACCCCGACTCTGACACCTCCCCCAATCCCCAGAGGGGCCCCAGGTGTTGGGGGGACCTGAGGCACTGGGGATCCCTTTTGGCCTCCGTGACTTTGATGCTCGGCTATGGGAGGCTGGACTGTTGGCCTGAGATGAAGAATGCTAGGCCAGGGAGGAAGCTGACAGAGGAGAACCCCTCCTGATGCTGCCCCTGCCGCTCTCTTTCTCCTAGCCTGGATGGATGAGCTGGGGTCTTATCAAGATGACGGAGAGCTGGAACCTGAAGTCTGAGAAGTTACCACTCGGTGAGACCTGTGTGGTGGCGACCTGCCCCGCTGCCCATAGCCCAGGGTGTTGGGGACATGGCTACCTGAGCAGCTGGATAGGGACAGCGAATTGCGCCCTGGACCAAGACAGGGATGACCAGAAGAGCACAGCAGGTTGCTGGCCCCAGTGGTGCAGACATCCGTGGCCTCTGTGTCCGCACCAACCCAGACCCTGGCTTGGTGAAGAGGAGGCCATCCTGCCCTATGGTCACTGTGACCATGGACCTCAGCCCTCGAGGCCCCAGAACACAAGGACTTCTCCCCAGAGCAGGGCCTCTGTTTTTTACAAGTTGTTTTACAGGTATGGAACCTACATCCTGATCGACATTTATAAATAAAGCTCCTTTGTGACTTGTGGGTCCTGATTTTTGGGTTTGGCGGGGGGGGGGGGTGCCTTCCTCAACAGGGTCAGAGGCAGGGGCGACATCACAGGCAGGTTGGGAGCCCTATGTGTCCATGTTCTTGGCCTTGTCTCCAGGAGTGAAAATAAAACTCCCACAGAGCTTGCAAAGCAGCCAGGGAATTGTTATTTTGAACAAGTGGCAGACAAGAAAATCCCGAATGGATGGGATTGGCGAAGACACTCGGGGGGCTCAGTTACTATTTGGGGCATCCTTCCTTGGGGTGAGACAGATTGAGTGGTAGGTAGGGTTATTGAGGGGCATAGAGAGGGTGGTTTCGGGTTTTCTTTAGTAACCGAGTACCTCGTGCATGCAGTACCGACAGAGGCCAGAAGAGGGCAATAGATCCCCTAGAACAGAAGTTACAGATGGTTGTGAGCCACCAAGTGGGTACTGCACCTAACTCTGTAAGAGCAGCCGGTGCTCATAACCACTGAGCCATCTCCCAAGCCCTAGATTTTGATTTCGTTTAGCAAATTAGGTCCTATAGTCACAGACTTACTATGCAATGTCCTGTTGTCCTAATTCATCTGATTTAAATCATGCAACAAGTGTGTAATTATGCATAATGCGGCAAGCAGAGATTCTCTCTAAAAGTTCACTTGAGGATATAGTTTGGCTTTCCTGCCCGTGAATCCCAAACTGGTTCAGGCTGGATTGGCCCTCCTACCCTCGGGCCAAGATGTATTGGGAATGTGAATGAATAGGAAGTATTCAAATTTGGTGAACATCCATGGAGAAACTTGACCCACTGTTCAGTGAAGGCTGTAGGTGCAGCCTGGTGCCGGTGGGGTCCGAGGTTGTTAGCAGCATTGCTTGGAGATGGCATGTGCCTAGTAGCTGCTAACGAGGGGGTGGGGCTTCCTAGGCCTTATGAGAGGGTGTTTATGTAAGCGACCCAACCCAAGTAAAACTTCCCTCAGGTATCCAGTCACAGGTACACAGTGTAATGACTGTGGCCACATACACCCCCATGTTGAATATTTAAGCCCCAACAAATGGCCTGAATTAAAATTGTTTGAACCCGTGAGATGCTCGGCTGGTAAAGACATTCGCCACGCACCCAGCCAGGTGACCTGAGTTAAATTTCAGGACCCAAGTAGTGGAAGGAAAGAACTGACACCAGCACACACACACACATATGCACACACACGTAAACACATACACATGCAAATACACCACACACATGTAAACAAATAGGCAAACATACATGAATGCAAACACACACGCAAACACTCAGACACACTCACATGCAAGCACACACACACACACACACACACACATATACTTGCACAGAATAAGTAAAAGAGCTAAGTATAGAGGCACATGCCTTTAATCCCAGCACTTGGGCCAGCCTGGTCTAAATAGCAAGTTCCAGGCCAGCTGAGGATACACAGTAAGACTCTTTCTCTAAATAAAGAAAGTAGTAAAGTAATAAAAAAAAAATATAAATAAAATGAAAATGTTTAAGTCCATTTACCAATTTTGGAAATCTAGAAAACAGTCTGACTTACTACATGATGATGGTAATATCGGCTTTTAACAAAGTATCAAGTTCGCAATCCAGAGAGGTCGTCCATTTAGCAAGTTCCTGTAGCCTGGGGGATGAGCAGCCAGAGCCAAGCTACATCCCCGCACCTGCAGCCCTGAGCAGGGGAGGCAGCCACCCACCGTGGTGTCTCCCTCCTACTGTGCTCACCGGTCCCCTTCCTGCCTCAGCTTAAACCCTCTAGCGCTGGGCCCCTCTCACCGATACCTCTGTATTGACTTGTATCAATGTTTTCTCTCAGCCTGCCTTGCCCTGTTTCACCAGGATCTAAGCCAGCCTGGCCTGCCCAGGTCCTGCTCAGCCTGCCATGATGGGTCTCTCCTCCCCTGCCTTTCATCCTGTTCCCACATCTAATCCACCTCTGTCTGCCAGCTTAGCCTAACCCTAACCCCACAGGCTTCCTGCTGGCTGCAAAGACAGACCAGAGCTCAGGTCTCTGTCCCTCCATTCCATCCTAGTCCCAGGGCCAGCGTTCCCCTCCCTGTGTGCCTCCTGTAAGAACTGCTATCAGCCCATATTGTGACAAATGCAACGACATCGGCTGTGGTCACAGCTCTGCAGTCTGGGCAGAGCTCGAAGGGACAGCTCATCCCTATTTCCTGAGACCACAGCTGAGATATGTCCCGTGAGTCTGAAAGATTGACTTCCAAGGTGGCCCACTTGGGTGGCCCGTCTCCCCATCACAAGGCTGGTGAAGTGGTCCCTGGCTCTCAGTTTCTCTCCACAGATGGCTTGGGCTGCCTCACAGGGTGGCCTGGTTTCAGATGAGCGCTCTCCGTGACTGCAGGGACCTTGTCTCTGCAGTCACTTGGCGTTACTTTAGCAGTGACATGAGACCACCAGGTATTTGCAACCTGAGGGGAGGGAACTGCAACCCTGGCTACTCTCATGAACCACAGCAAAGGCGGTGGAGAGCACGTGGGGCGGGGAGAGGTATGGCAATGGTGTCTGTGAGGCAAGCCTGTCAGAGGAGCTTGTGAATGCGTTTGTATGTATTCTGGAAGCCCGTTTGTTAGATTTGCTTACAGGGTCCAGGCTGCCTGCACAATGCAGGGGCTGAGAACCCGGCAGACTCCTTAACACTTCTTCTTGGACTAAAGACACGGGAGTTTCCTAGAACAAAGAAACTGGGGTCTTGTTAGTGAAAGATAAGCAGAGTGAAGTCAGGCATGGGCTTTGTCCTGACTCCTTCAGTCTGGTTTGCCCTTTGGAGGGGGAAGCCCACATGAGGGATGGTTCTCTACCTCCTCTGCCCACATTAAAGATGGTTCTTTACTTCTGCCCACATTAAAGATGGTTCTCTACCTCCTCTGCCCACACCATCCTCTATGGAAGCACTCCACAAACAGGTACCCGTTATTTTATGTATTAATTTGGGGTAAGGTGTGTAAGCATGACCATGGTGCCCCTGTGGCGCTCAGAGACAATTTGGGACTGAGCTCTGGTCTTCTCTTCCACCGTGTGAATCTGAGGATCAAAAGTCCTGGTCAGCCTGGATGACCCTTATGTACTGAGCCATCTTTTCTTTTTCTCTTCCTTTCTTCCTTCCTTCCTTCCTCCCTCCCTTCCTCCCTCCCTTCCTTCCTTCCTTCCTTCTAAAAGGTTTATTTACTTATTTAATGTATGTAATTACATTGTGGCTGTCTTCAGACACACCAGAAGAAGACACCATATCCCATTACAGACGGTTGTGAGCCACCATGTGGTTGCTGGGAATTGAACTCAGGACCTCTGGAAGAGCAGTCAGTGCTTTTAACCGCTGAGCCATCTCTCCAGTCCCGTCTTTTCTTTTTCAGTTTTGTTTTTTGTTGGTTTTGGTTTTGTTTTTCTTGAGACAGGGTTTGTCTGTGTATTTCTGTCTGTCCTGGAACTCACTCTGTAGACCAGGCTGGCCTTGAACTCAGAAATCCACCTGCCTCTGCCTCCGAAGTGCTGGGATTAAAGGCATGCGCCACCACTGCCTGGCATTTTGTTTTGTTTTGGAGAGAGGATTTCTCTGTCCAGCCCTGGCTTCCTTGGCTAGGCTGGCCTTCAACTTAGAGATTCATCTGCTTTTAGCTCCTAAGTGCTGGAATTAAAAGGTATGCTACCATACCTGGTTCTTTTTGTTTTTAAATTGATACTTATTAATATTTTAAAATTATATACATATTAATGTTTTGCCTGCACCTATGGCTGTGTGTATTCCTGATGCCCAAGGAGGTTAGAAGAGGGTGTCAGGTCCCTGGGAACTGGAGTAACAGATGATAGTGAACCACTATGTGGTGCTGGGGACTGAACTCAGGTTCTCTGGAAGAGCAGTCAGCGTTCTTAGCCACTGAGCTGGGTCTCTATCCCTGCTACTGAGCCATCTTGTACGTCCCATCTTGCTGGCCCCCTCGACGGCTCTTAATCTAGTCAAGATCAACAAAAGGCTCACATGTCCCCCCTACAAGTTCAAATGTGAAAAGTTGGTGTTTGAGATGAGGTGTCACTTGGTAGGGCAGGCTGTCCCTGAACGGAGTCTCCTGCTGGAGGATCCCAGGAGTGTGCCTGTAACCAGCCCTGTGTTGGATATTCAGTCTGGCAGCTGAGATGCATAGGAACTAGACCAGAGGCTTTGCGTGATGGAATGAAATGAGTTTTGAGGGTGGAGGCCCTAGGTAAGTGTTTCCATCCCATGGGTCACAAGTCCTTCGGAGAGTCAAATGGTCCTTTACAGAGGAGTCGCCTAAGACCGCCAGAATACACAGATATTTACAATACGATTCATAACAGTGGCAAAATTGCAGTTATGAAGTAGCAAGGAAAAGAATTGTATGTTTGGGGATCAGCACAGCACAGGGGACTGTGTTAAAGGGTCGCAGCATTGGGAAAGTTGAGAACTGCTGCCCTGGATGTCACAGGGAGGAAGGGCTTACTGCTGCCCTGCTCTGTCCCACAGGGTGTCTCCACTGTCATGAGGTGACATGGCTGGAAGGTCGGGTACTCCTGCCTCAGGGACCACAGGCCAGATTAGCTCAGTCTCTTTCCATCCTGTTCCCATGAAGGAGACAACAGGGACACTGCTTGTCATATGTCCGATAGCTTTGTCAGTACCTGTGCATATAGGTACATACATATGTACACGTGTATACACAAACAATACATGTATACACATATGGATACAAATATACCCATGTATGTATATACTATCTTATACATGTGTATATTATGAATACAGATGTGTATGTGTATACACATACATATACACATAGGCATGAATACACACACATATATACACATATACACACAAACATACACACACATATATATATACACAATACACAATATGAATAAACATACATACACACACATATACACACACTCATACACACAGAGGCTGGCAAACCAGCTCAGTGTTTTCCCTAAGAAGTATGTGGCCCAGGGTTCAATTCCCAGTGCCACAAAATAAATAGATAAGAAGGGCTGGGGTATAACTCAGTGGCAGATCATTTACCTAGCCTTTATAAGGTTGTGGGTTCAGATTTATAGTTTACCACCCAACGGGAAAAGAATAAACCAAGAAATTGGAGTGTGATACCCTGGGGCCACAGTCTCTCTGCAGGCTGTATTCTTAATGGCTTCATCTCAAAGACAGAGAACTTGAACAACTCGAGCCCACATCACTGCTGGTATTTAAGCCGAGGGCTGTGCTTGTCCCATCCGGTCTACCCTGACCTTTTTGCTGTGCACTGGCCAAGGCAGATCCCCCGAAGCATCCCTCATCCCCAGGGAGCCAGGCCTCACACTTTTCTTCCTACTTCCTCTTCAATGCAAGGCACCTTGGAGCTCAGGGCTGGGGCTGAGTCCACAGGCTGCCTCTACCCTGCTCAGCCATTAGCCCTAATTAGTAGCTCTCTTCATCCAGTCTCTTAGTGCCATGGCAACAGGCCTGAGGCAGCGAACAGGGGAGTGGGTGGGGAGAACTGGGCAGGGCAAGCAGCCTGGAGCTCTTACCAGGGTGACCCTGGGCCTGGGAATCCACTTCAAACTTATCTCTTAGGCTCTTGCAGCCTGAGGCCTCCTTGCTGGGTAGTGTGTCTAGAGAAGTCAGAATTTTGGAGGCTGTTACCGTGGTGATGCCCTCTGAGAGAGGACAGAGGCCCTCCCTTTGAATACAATGACCTGGACCTCTTCTACTGTACATTGCAGGTGTCCAGGGCTCTTACCTTCAGAAGCATGGGGACAGGACTGCCTTGTGCAAGCTTCTGCCCGCGGAGGCACGAGAGCCAGGACATCCCGTGTAACCTAGGCCATCTCTCCACCAGCAGAGTGCGGTTAAGCTCACTATGAAGAGCCCCAGAATGAGCAACCAGTAAGTAGAAGTCACAGGATCAGGTTGCTTGCCTCCCAGAGTCTGGACCGGCTTGGATCGTAACAATTCACAAGGCCTGTGGAACTTTAGAAATTGCGGTGGGATGGTGAGTGGGGCTCACTTGCCTCTTCCTGCCCCAGCTTGTGGCTGAGACGTCCTCGGTGTCTTGCTAGGAGGATTGACAAACCTGGATGGGGTTTGTGCGTGACTCCCCTACCCCTGGCTGCTTCAGCTGTGTAAGTGGCTATAGTTCCAAGGAGGGTCGGCTTGCCTCACCTATAGTTTGAGCATCACAGAAGCTTAGCCCAAAGCAGGACCTGATCTGGGAGGCCCTGGGGCAGCATCTGGGGCTGTGCAATTGTTCTTTCATGTCTAGGGATGTGTGGTGGTGGTTTGAATAAAAATGGTCTCCATGGGCTCATAGGGAACAGCACCATTAGGAGGTGTGGCCCTGTTGGAGGAAGTGTGTCACTGGAGGCGGGCTTTGAGGTTTCAGGTGCTCAAGCTATGCCCAGTCTCTCTCTCTCTCTCTCTCTCTCTCTCTCTCTCTCTCTTCCTGTGCCTGTGGACGGACTCAGATGTAGAACTCTTAGCTCCTCTCTAGCATGTCTGCCTGCTTGACACCAGTGGACTGAGCCTCTGAACTGTAAGCCAGACACAATTAAATGTTTCCCCTTTTAAGAGTTGCTGTGGTCATGGTGTCTCTTCACAGCAAGACAGGATGGAATTCAGGCCTGGTCCATGCTAACTCTTCTACTGAGCACAGCCACAGCCTCCCCCCAAGTCTCTCTCTCTCTCTCTCTCTCTCTCTCTCTCTCTCTCTCTCTGCCTCTGTCTGTCTCTGTCTTTGTCTCTCTCTGTGTGTCTCTGTATCTCTCTCTCTCCCTCTTTCCCTAACCCCATCTCTTTCTGGGACAGGGTTTCTCTGTGTAGCCCTGACTGTCCTGGAACTTACTCTGTAGACCAGGCTGGCCTCCAACTCAGAGATCTGCCTGCCTCTGCCTCCCAAGTAATGGGATTAAAGTTTTGCACTACCACCTTCTGTTCTGGCTTTTTTTTTTTTTTTTTTTTTTTTTGACAAAATTTTGCTCTGTAGCCCAATCCTCCTGCCTTTTCTCTGCCTCTGCCTTCGGAATACTGAGGCAATAGGCTATGTGCCATTATTACTGATACTTTTATTTTGTTTTGTATTTGAGACAGAGTCTCATGTTGCCCAGGCTAACCTTGAACTTCTGATCTTCCAGCCTCAACCTGTCAAGCTCTGGGATTACAGCTGTGCTTCACTCACCGCACTCAGATCCTCTTAGAGCCTTAAAGGGAGCCTTGAGGGGTTGGGGATTTAGCTCAGTGGTAGAGCTCTCACCTAGCAAGCGCAAGGCCCTGGGTTTGGTCCTCAGCTCTGGAAAAAAAAAAAAAAAAGGGAGCCTTGAATCTATTATAAATTGAAGATACAGGGGCTGACGAGAGGACTCAGTGGGTAAAAGTGTATGTCACAAAGCCTGACAACCCGAGTTCAATCCCCAGAACCCACGTAAAGGCAGAAGGAGAGAACTGACTCCACAAATGTTGTCCTCAGCCCTTCACATGTGCACACGCATCCATGTGCACTCGTGCGCGTGCGCGCACACACACACACACACGTGCACTAGCACACACATAATAATAGTAATTTTAAATTAAGGAGAAAGTTGAAGATGGTATTAATGTAGGGTATCTCCTTGGCAGTGGTTTAAAACGAGGGTTGTTTGTTTTTGAGACAAGGTCTGGTCTGTCTTTGTAACCCTGGCTCTCTAGGCTGGTTTCAAACTCACAGAGATCCCCCTGCCTCAGCTTCCCAAGTGCTGAGATTAAAGGAATAAACCTCCACACCCTATTTTCTCTCTCTCTCTCTTTTTTGTCTTTTTCTCCTTCGTTTTTAAACTTTAATTTTGTCAACTATTTAATTCATATGGATGTTTTGCGGGTATGTTTGTGCACTGTATACATGCAATTCCAGCAGAGGCCAGAAGAGGGCATCAGATCCCCTGAGACTAGAGTTGCAGCTGGCTGCGCGCCACCATTGTGGGGCTGAGCTTGAGTCCTCTCCAAGAGCAGTCAATGCTCGTAACTACTGAGCCAGCTTTCCTGTCCCGCCCCACCCCACACCCCTTTTGGGGACAGGGTCTCATTATGCATCTGAGTGGGTTCAAGACCAGCCTGGGCTATCGGGCAATGCTATCCCATAACAAACCAACAAAACAAAGCAGAGTGAGGCCAGCTTCTGGGACTGGGGTTCAGCCTGAAACCTTAGTGCTCTGAAGAGATTGAGGAAGGAAGAGAGTCTCAAACGTCAAAATGCCGAGGTTGGAGAGGTGCTCAGGCAGAAGCTTCAAGTTTGAGGCAGGCCTGGGTTACATTATGAGTTGCAGGCTAGCCTTGGATACAGGTTACACCCTCAAAAGCCAAAACAAAACCAAAAAAAAAAAAAAAAGCTCTTTTCTTTCTGTCGCCACTTTTTTTTTTTTTTTTTTTTGGCTTTTCGAGACAAGGTTTCTCTGTATAGCCTTGGCTGTCCTGGAACTCACTTGGTAAACCAGGCTGGCCTCGAACTCAGAAATCCACCTGCCTCTGCCTCCCAAGTGCTGAGATTAAAGGCGTGCGCCACCACTGCCTGCCTCTGCCGCCACTTCTTGCAGACGGTTTGATTCTCAGCACCTAACTGGCAGCTTGCAACCGCCTGTAACTGCAGTTCCAGAGTATCTGATGCCCTCATCCAGCCTCTGAGAACACCAGGACATACATGTAAGCAAACCCACATAGATACCTATGTTTCTATACGGGGTCTCTCCATGTAGCCCTGGCTGCCTTGCAACTCTCTATGTAGATCAGGCTAGACGCAGATTCACAGAGATCCACCTGCCTCTGCGTTCTGAGTGCTGAGATTAAAGGTGTGCGCCATCATGCCCAGCATAAAATAGTTTAAAGAAGCATCGAGAATAGCTCCTGTCAGCACAGAGGTGAGCAGAGATCATTGCCAAGGGTTACTAAAGAGGAAACAGATACAGACGGGGTTCTGCTGCTTGCAGGCCACTGGACCAGCTCCTGTGTGTGTCTGGGGACCGGTTCTCAGGCTCCAGGAGATAAGGACCGGTCTGATCTCAAACACTTGGGATTCATGTCTTTTCCTGTAGGAAGAGAGATGGGGCGGGGAGTGTGAAAACAGATGGAAATGTAATTTTTTAATGACAGCAGCAGATGGTAAAAAGACACAAGAGTGTATTCACACCATGTCGGAGCCGCGTGAGAGCGCCTGGCCCAGCCAGAATGTGCACGGTGGGGCTGTCTCGATGGCTCCCCCGCCAAAACCAGGAGGCGGGCCAGCTGCAGGCAAGAACAGGCCTCGGGGAGGGGCGGGACCCGCCGCCAGGCTGCGCACAGCCACAGGTGGGTGGGAAATACCTGTGGCCACCTGGTGAGAATCGGAGGCTCTGCGTTCTGGTCCTCGCAGACATGGCACGGGGCTCCAGGTGCCCATGGCTCCCGAAGGCTAGGCTCGTCTGCCCCTGGTACCCATCGCTCACGCAATTATGTCGCACCCCTGACTCCATCCATCTCAAACCCCTACAGAAGCGAAGACAGCAGCCAGGCATGGTCGTTCGTGCCTCTAGTCTCCCTCCGGACTTGGGAGGCTGAAGCTTCAAGTTTGAGGCAGGCCTGGGTTACATGATGAATTGCAGGCTAGCCTTGGTTACAAACACCCTCAAAAGCAAAACAGCTGTTTCCTTTCTGCCGCCTCCGTGCCATCCCGACTGAGGAAGACCCAGAAACTCCAACGTGAGCCTCCCTCATGGCAAGCACCCAAGAGGCCGAGGAATGCCAGACGCGTGCATCACCGCTGGATCAACTTCAACAAATACCATCCAGGTTACTTTGGGAAGATTGGTGTGAGGCATTACCACTTGAAGAGGAACCAGACCTTCTGCCCAACTGTCAAATTTCGGACACGGGACAGCGAGCAGACACGACTCAATGCTTAAAACAAACCAAACCAAACCAAAACCCAACAAAAAACCAAGCCAAAGCAAAAAACAAAAAAAACCAAGACTGGAGCTTGATGCTGCGCTACCACGCTATACAGGGTTCTGGGGAAGGGAAAGCTCCCTAAGCAACCTGTCATCACGAAGGCCACATTCGTTAGCAGAGGAGCTGAAGGGAAGATTAACGGTGTTGAAGGAGCCCGTGTCCTGGTGGCTTGAAAATGCCATCATTTTCAGAATAAAAACAAAGCCAACAAGAAAATAAGTTATAAAGTACATAAAATTTATTAAATGCAGATAGAGATTGCCAGTCCTGTCCCCAACTTCCTGTGGTCCTGGGGCTTCCAAAACCAGTTTCTAGTTTTAATCAAAACAGACTTTTTTTTTTTTTTGGTTTTTTTTCAAGACAGGGTTTCTCTGTGTAGCCCTGGCTGTCCTGGAACTCGGAACTCACTCTGTAGACCAGGCTGGCCTCGAACTCAGAAATCCACCTGCCTCTGCCTCCCAAGTGCTGGGATTAAAGGCGTGTGCCACCACTGCCCAGCGGTGACTGCCATCTTTAGTGTGGGGAACAGAGGGCGACTTTGTAGAACTGGTCCTCTCCTCTCACCTTTAGGTGGGTTCTGGGAATTGAACTCCGGCTACCTGGCTTGCCCCTTTACCCCACTAAACCGTCTGGATCACCAGTGCCAAGTTGTGATTGTTTTGAGACAGGGTCACATCTCTTCCAGGCTGGCCTCGAACTTGCTCTGTAGCTGAGGATGCCTTTACACTTCTGATCCCCTCGCCTTGCACCCCAGAGCTCGGGAATCACAGGCGCATGCTACCACACCCAGCGAGTCTCAGCTGGGACCTATCCATTTCTCCTGGGATTAGATTGGAGCGGTGGAAGTTGAGGGCTGTGTGGGAGGAAGGCAGGGGAGTAGAGCACCTCTCTCATCCCAGGATGTTAAGGGGTCACACTGCAGACTGATAGCTTTCAAACCGCTGGCACTGAGCTCTTTGGGGGGGAAGTCCCCAAGCACAGCCACACTGATAGGACGGGAGTTAGGAGGTGCCTCCCAGAGGAGGGGGTCCTGTATCCCATTCAGAATTATGATTTTCTTGACTACCTTATTTCTGTCTTTGTTTATCCTTCATGCTACTGTGGTCCTGGGTATCTTATACTTTGCATTATTATCCAAGACCAATTTCTGTTCTCCTCAAGCTGGTCTGGCTTTCCCCTGGGAGTGCATTCTGTTGAGCCCTGTGTCCCTGTGGCACGTGCCCAGCAGGGGCTTGTGTGGGGTTCCTCTCATCCTGGGACCAGACCCTCATCTCCCAACTGCTTCACCCAGAATCTCCTTTCCTTCTCTTTTCCTCTCTTCT